>CM031081.1:16006736-16134884 GCA_018257905.1 Gillenia trifoliata | reverse complement strand
ATCCTTTTTTACTTTTTACATACACTTTATTAATTTATGTTTTTTTGATCCTCTTCAATAATTTTCGATCCTGCGACCGAAAATTAAGAAAAGTGTGTGAAAGATAAAAATGAGTGTGTGGATATAACACCACCTTTTAATTAAATTTGTTCTGTCACTTACAGACTTACTAGGAGAATAGCCTTCTCTGTAAGCTTCTTTTGAACAAAAGTTTTTTCTTAGACTTGTTTGTATTAATTTCTTGTGTTTTTCCTGGAATTAGAAATAGTACTAAATAATATGTTTTTATTTTTAATATCTGCATGTATTCGAAGCTGACAGTAATATATACATGTATTTGAAAACCCTAATATATATATAGTAACACTATGAGCGTTAACTTTTACATCCATGTCGCTGACGTCCAAATTGATTCGTGGCAATAATAAAATAAAATACAACCTAAAGGAATGGGCATGCATGCTGTAACACGTAGATGCATGGCTAGCCTTGTTTGACCCTTTGCCCTCTCAAGTCTCAACCACAGAAATAGCCGTCAGGTTTTCCTGTTTCCAGAGACGAGCACTGTACTAATGTAAATTGTAATGCTCCAAAATTTGCTTCATAAGACAGAGAGTAGAAAAATTTATACATAATTATATTTTGAACTTATTTTGAACTTGAGTGCAGAGAGTGCAACATAGTGTTGTAGCCAACTTAGTTAAGCTTTCAACTCAAAATGTCAAAAATAAATATATAAATGTCCAGAGAAGAAGAAAAGTGTGTGAAAATCAAATTCTCTCTCTCTCTCTCTTTTTCTATACAAGCGATATTTTAAATTATTCTAATCAATGTAAGAGAGACTTGAACTCAGATGCAAACGAGCACACTGATTTAACTAATTGGCTTAACCCACTATAGCTGCATTAAACTATGGTTTGACAAGCACATTTAAGTCACCATCCAACATGGTTCACTTATAAATAAACATCTTCGCTTTGTCAGAACTCACTCCACAAGGCATCCTCACCATCTAATCAATTTGCCCCCTTACTGTCTTCTTTATCCTGCAGCTCCCAATATTTTGTTCCTTCATAGCAATATTGGACTATGGTATCTTCAAATCATGAGAATGCTGCAGGATCCCTAGCCTTTCCCAAAAGACTATGGGGAAAAATAGTTGGATTTGCCTGGAGGCTGAAGAAACTAGGAAAAGATGATCCAAGAAAGATTATTCATTCTTTCAAAGTGGGACTAGCTCTCACTTTGGTGTCACTGTTCTACTACTTTAAACCACTCTATGAAGGTTTTGGTCTTGCTGCAATGTGGGCTATTTTAACTGTTGTGGTTGTGTTTGAATTTTCTGTTGGTAAGCAACTTCTGTAAGCTCTCATAATTTCATGAATTTATTTGGTTCTAACTTCTAATGTTTGATAATTATGCTATTGAAACAATTTCAGGAGCAACACTAGGAAGAGGTTTGAATAGAATGTTGGCAACTTTAACAGCTGGTGCTCTTGGCATTGGGGCTCATCGCTTAGCAACTCTTTCTGGAGAGACAGGGGAGCCTATACTAGTTGCTCTCTTTGTTTTTATAATAGGTAGTTATATAATACTATTAGAAACAAGAGTTAGAAAATTAATTATCGTACTAATTATGTGTATTTATGATATAAATCAACAATTATATCATCTTGTAATTTCTTTGCAGCTGGAATAGTGACATTCCTGAGATTCATTCCCCAAATTAAGGCGAGGTATGATTATGGGATGCTGGTATTCTTGCTGACATTCTGCTTGATTTCGGTGTCTGGTTATCGGGATGAAGATGTGATACAAATGGGATTCGAGAGGCTATCGACAATCATCCTTGGAAGCTGTGCTGCTGTAGTTGTATGCACTTTCATATGTCCAGTATGGATTGGGGTGGATCTTCACAATCACATTGCTACCAACATCGAAAAGCTTGGGAATTTCTTAGAAGGTACATATACTTAAATATAACAGTGGTATTATGTTGCCTATATGAAGATTAATATTCTTCTAAGTTAGATGTAACATTCATCAATGCCTGCAAAGGTTATGGTAGGTAGGTGATTTCAATGCAGAAAAATAACAGTTACACTTGGAACCCAAGTAAAGGAACAAAAGGAATCTAACCCTAAACAACCTTAGCAGAATATATATTTTTCCCTTTTTCTAGGATCTTGAGCATCCTTGTGTAAGGAAAAAAAACATCTATGAGAACACAAGCACAGTTAGATTAGTATTTGCCTCTACCTTTACTATAATTTGTGAAAATTTACGTACTTTGATTTTTCTTTTCGTTATTACTATCAGGAACCGTCAAAACTTAACCAGTTAAGTCTAATTATTTGCAGGATTTGGAGACGTATACTTTAAAATATCTGAGGATGGACAGCCTATAAACAAGTCATCATCTCTTCAGGGATATAAAAGTGTTCTAACTTCAAGTAGCAAGGAAGAAAGCATGGTGAGAATTATATATCTTTCTCATCCTCTATAACTTTATCACCAAGATAATTATGCTTGAATTCCACTCTGAATTGTTAAACTTCTATATATTGTCCAGGCCAATTTAGCAAAATGGGAACCATGCCACGGCAAGTTCAGATTTCGTCATCCATGGAAAGAGTACTTGAAAGTTGGGAGCATAACTCGCCAATGCGCTTTCAAAATCGAATCTCTCAACAACTACCTTACCTCTGAGATCCAAGTATGATAATAAAACCCTTCCCCAATTATGTCCAAAGGTTATTTATGCATTTCAATATCAATTTATTAGGTCTACTAACTTGTCTTTTCCTAATCTTACAGTCACCACCAGAAGTTCGAAGTATAATTCAAGGGGAATGCACAGTTATTAGCTCAGAATGTGGGAAAGCATTGAAGGAACTAGCCTCTGCAATCCGAAAAATGACTAAATCATCAGCAACAGAACCTCACATTACCAACTCAAAAGCTGCTGCTGAAAACCTTAAATCTGTAATCAGATCCAGCTTGTCTAAACACGGCAATTACCTGCAGATAATACAAGCAGGAGCAGTAGCATCTCTACTCTTTGAAGTTGTCAAATGTACAGAGGAAATTGCTGATGCTGCTCATAAACTAGCATCCCTAGCACATTTTAAGAATGCTAAGCCTAGAGTGACCCCAGAGAAGCAAGAATTACCTTCACAGGGAGCAGTAAAGCCAGTGTCAGGCATTGATGGGGCACATCATGTTATAACGATAAATTAATCTCAAAGTTTACGTGAAAGTGAGAATTCATCCCCACCAGTAATGGCTCCAAAAATGGAAGTGTAGACTTTGGGATGAGTAGTTTTTTGTTCTCTGTCAAGAAATGAATTGATAGATGTGCTTGTAATCGTCATATGTTTTTTTCTCCCTTTTAGGCATTAGCATATACTGTTAGGGAGTTCATGTGTTGCTTTTTCCCTAGAGCTTCCACTTGAAGCTCAGAGGTTTGAAGCAGTTTATATTTGTACTTGCTGCAAATAATTCACTCAAGTAATTAGTTTATTGATGTTTATAAATATGGTTAGATAATTTGATCACCTTTGATTCATTTAGACACGGCTTTAATAAACAAATTTACGGAATGCTACAATTTACCAAAAATATAAGAACAAGTCAAGATTAAACATGAACACACAATAAACCAATATTCAACGCAAAGCATACATTCTTTTTGTGGTTGTGGAATGAAGAATGATTCGAACTTGAAAGCTTTTTCAATACTAAAAGTTAAGTATCACTAGATCATCACGAGTTAGTTGCCCTTCCTTCTAGAATTAACTTTTAGTATGAACATGTTTCTAGTAAAACCAACATATCTTTTATTTTTTTATTGAGTATTATTATGTTCACCCATTTGTATTTTTTTTTTCACTTATCTTATGACAAAAGATCAATAACAAACCAATATAAAAGGAGTGAGAAAATAGGACAATTTTTTAGTGGATACAAGACAGGTGAGAAAATAAGTTTTTGTGAAATGTCGCAGATAATTTTACGCATATGCCAAAGAATAGTACATAACCCCAATATTCAGTCAGTAAGATATTTCGAGTCTCCTTCGATTGAAACTTTCGAAATTAAAGCTTCTATATGAGAAAACAATATTTAATCTTGAGCTGCTGCGTCATTAAATTCCTTTTCTTGGCCTTTTTGCTCAAAAGTTCAAGATCTGCCATACATATTCCATCTTCATAGCACAGGCAAGAATGGAGGAATACTCATAATTTTGAGTACAAAAGTGGGGACTGGCTACAGTGCTCGCAAGTATTGAATGCTCACACCGATCTCACCCTCCTTTTCCCCCTCTCTCCTCCCTCCTTTTACCGGTGAGATCGGTGTGAGCATTCAATACTTGCGAGCACCGTAGCCTACTGCACAAAAGTGAACGCTTTTAATTATTTAACTAAAATACAATGGGTAAGTCTCTCTCTTCCAACTGTTTAATATATGACTCATTTTAGTCACTTTTATGAATAATATGTTGATTTGTGAGGCCCACCCAGACCTTTCCATGTTATAAACGTCTAGAATGCAGATAACTTATTTTCTAAAGCATTGCTAGCATCCAAATTTTGGGGAATAAACTTTATGATCAATTTGAAGCCTCTTCCAGTTTTGTTTTTAGCAATGATTCGCAGTATGTATAATGATTAAGAATTTAAGATACATTCCATCGTAAAATATAAAAAGGAAAATAAAATGAAAAGCTTTGGTGATAATGTTTTTGATAGGTGGTGTAACACAGACATGCATGTCATCAACAGATTTATTATTGGCTCGCCTAACAAGTTTTACCTTTAAAATAAAGGATTTTATTTAAATCCTTCGTTTTTTGTTTTGGACAAGTATACTGTCATTATTGTTGTCCTAGACTTGGGGTTCTTTAGAGAAATAATTACACATTTTAAATTTTGAAAAACACATTTGGAAAATAATGCTAACACCAAACAATTAAACAAATTTACAAGAGTACGAATGAAATCAACGGAACTGATATCGATTTCGGTACAATGGGCGTTTGAACCTGAATTAGCAGTCATTGTTCAACTTGATGCAGGTCCGGCGGGCTTCCGTCTTCTAGAATTATGGCAGGGTCTTAAAGGAAGTTGAAGTTCCATTATAAAACTAATTGGCAGTATGGGGCCCAACTTACTTATAAGTTCATGCAAGGTTCATCTTTCCATCAATGTGGGAACCATTTTCAACACGCCCCCTCATGTGTGGCGAATTTTCAAGCCAAACATATAGACAACATCAATGGAGTGACATGAAGCGCGTGTGACATTCCAGCTTGGATTTAACTCTTCGGTTGGAGATGTTCTTATAGTACTATTTTTCTTTTGATAAGATCTATACCACTAAATGATAGAAGAGATTATGAGGCACTCATTCCCAAAGTTTGAAGAAAATCTTCGATCGAAGGGGATTTCTAAGTTTTTATTAATGGTGTTTCGGGCAAATGTGCTGATCTTGGGAGGCATAAGACCACTTTTTTGGATAGTCACTCTTTAAAGGGCATGTTTGATCACATCAGCTCCATCATGTTTTTTGTGAAGCTAATTTTATGATGGATGCATTCCCTATTAGAGATCACACAGTAAGCCAATAATTTCAATCCAAGTAAAGATAAGTCTAATTGTTGGAGTAGGTTGCGGTGCTCGTAAGCATTGGATGCTCACACCGATCTCACCGTTAAAAAAAGGGAGGAGGGAGGAGAGAGGGGGGAAAGGAGGGTGAGATCGGTGTGAGCATCCAATGCTTGCGAGCACTGTAGCCAGTCCCCTAATTGTTGATTAAGATTTGAATAATTAAATTTTTTTTAGGTTTTTTTATTAGCACCCCACATATTGTTGAATACACCCTAAAAAAATATTATTAAATCACTTATATACCGTAATATGAAATTGCTATTTAGACTTCATAAGGTATAGTTTTCCTTTTTTTTTTGGTCAAATTAAGTATATTTTTTCTGAATACACCCCAAATCATCCTAAAGTTCTTTTCTTCAAGCTCTCAAAGCCACTTCCACCCTCTATTGTTGAACAAAACCCTAACCACTAAAAGCACAAACAATGTGATGACAAAAAAAGTTATTTTTGACGAATGAAACATGAAGTCTATGTTTTGGTTCCCCGTTCATTTTTTTATTATTTAAAAGAGCACTAATATGAGTTAATAATCAAACAGACGAACTTTGAAACAATTAGATAGCTAGGCATTTGAAGTCCAAATACCTATGTTCATCCAGAAATCAGATGAACTACTAAGTTTCTTATAATGAAGAATATATAAAAAGACATACTCCTAAGTTTTCCTAATCCAAAAGAACTAGTTCCTACGGGATACATCCAAACTCTACGATCACCCACAATGTTAAGTTGCACTCAACTATGCTTATCCAAAAGTCCTCTCAAGTCTTGCGACAACTCTCAACAATCCATTGCGTTGGCGTGAAGCAGGTTGCCGCCATCACGCGCGCATTAACAACCTGGAAAAAGCGAAGAGTCGAGAAAGACGGGGACGAACAAGCGATTTGTTTTTTGTTGGAAACAAACAAAGAGTTTATTAATGTGGAGTTTAAGTGGATAGTGTGGGGTGTATGTAGAGAGTGGAGTGTGAGTGTAACATTGGAAAGTATGTGAGGTGTATTAAGATAAATTTTAAACTAAAATGTAGATTTGGGGTGTAGTCAATAAAATGTGGAGTGTGAATGAAACAACTTTTTTTTTTTTAAACGTATGTTATTAAATTTAGTTATTATACAAATAACATTATTTTAGTGGTTTAGTAGTGGACTTTTTTGTGCAATTACTACAACCACTCTCTATTATCTCTCTCCTCTTGCAACAAGGGTTTCGAGTTTAAATAAATCTCAAAGTGTATCTTAGATTTTTTTAGACGAAATTAAAATTATAAGAAGCAGCCTATAGGGCAAGAAGAACTAGACAACCAAGCTGGGCGGGCCTCTCTAGGCGGCGAATTAGACCAAACAATCGGAATATGAGAAGAATGATGGTAGATAGATAAACAGACCGGAAAAATCTTCAGTGGTACGGCCATTGAATGGTCCAGATTAATTTGCAGTAGATCTCAAATGAATCTTAAACCATTCAACAGTACGTACCATTCAATGGTACGTACCACTAAAGTTTGACCCAAAGAGACCATTAAAAAAAATACTTTGGTATCGGCACGCCAAATTCCGAATATTATGAATGATGGTAGAGAGGTGCCAAGGATATGATCCACCGTTAATGGCATCAAGGATCTTTGAATCTCCTTCCACCTCTAGACGCTAAAAACCATTGTCCAGCGCCATCTTGAGACCATATAGAAAATCTTGACCCTCAGCAGTAAGAATATTAGCTTTCCTAATCCTTCGCGCATCAGCAACTAAAAGAATCCCCACATCATATCGAATCACATACACACAAGCAGCTCCATTAGCAGTAATAACCTAACCATCAAAATTAAGCTTTTTCAAATTAATGGAAAGACGCCTCTGTACAGCCAAAAATAATCTAAAAAAGTGTGCATTTGACACGTGGATAATTATTTATTATTAACAAAACTATTCCTATTAAAGTGAAATCCACATGTCTCTCCACGCGCTGCTCATTTATCAAGACTCCCTAAACTGCTAACCAATGACAAGGAGACAATTACAAGGAAATTAAGGAAGAACTAATTACTAAATTCTCTCTTTATTAGTTTCCTATATGAAGACATATCATTTGTCAAAACTCCTTGAGGTGCTTACTCATGGCAAGGAGATAATTACAAAAAAATAAAATTAATTACTAAATTCTCTCTTTATTAGTTTCCTATATGAAGACATATTTCTTTATTCAAGGAGTTTCCATCCTATTCAATTAGAATTCTCCGAGGATTATTCTAAAATATTATTTATTTAACAAAACATATATTGGGAATTAATTCTCTCTTCCTCCTTCGAGTGACTCTCATTCTAGTATGTTTTACTATGCAATCAAGCTCTAAACACTCATTGTTTTCAAAGAACTGACTTAGGCATCGGAGATCCATTAGCCACACCCTCCCCTCTCCTCCCTTCCCCCCGCCCCAACTCCTTGGGCGCGCCTGGTCTTTGGCCTTGATCTTTAGGTGTTATATTGTTTTGTAGGTACAAGTTCAGCAATCTACAAGCGGCAAATTTCTTCAATTCTCCCTTTTTCGGTTTTTTCATACAATGAATTTTTTTAGTTCTTGGATTCATTCTTGGAAAACAAAATATGGCAGGAAATTCGAAAACCACGATAAACAAAAACCCATATCTTCAAGGGCATGGACTGAATTGAGGCATCAACAGAGCGGCCCCTCTTCACCTTTCTTTGTGGTTGAATGCGGAGTTAGGGTTACCACCCCCACCGCAAAACATGCCCTAACAGCCCAGGCCACAACAACAATATCGATAGCAACATTGGCGTCAGGCCAGGTTGTGCAGGCCCAGCCCAATGGTTAGTGCCAAGCCCTAGCAAGCCAAGGGAAGGAAGCCAGGCCCAATCTGTGCGAGCCCATCGCGCCTCAACCATGGGCGTGGTAGTGGGTGATTAAGTAGGCTTTGCCATGTGGCATGGAACAGGCTTGCCTTTGGTTATGGGCACTTGACATGTTTGCCTTAGTAGGCCTTGGCCATTAAGTCCCACTAATCCCATAATTTCTTATGTGGTCATGGTAGAAAATGGTGGACTTTGTGGTTCATTGTGCTTTTACTTTCCCATATTTAGGGTGCTAGTGGCTTGTTTACTTGAGGAGTAAAATTCTTCTCTCATATTGCCCTTTTTTTCTCTCTATGAACACATATTATATGATGTTTGTAGAGGACGGGTTGGTTCTATACAAAATTTGAGCTGGGACAGGTTGGTTCCATGAGGAAACGGGGTAAAGAAACCCTGGTTTAGCCGTTGGTCCGTTGGTCGGTCAATTATCTCATACAAGGGAGTGAGAGAGAAAGGTATGAAATTACTTTAAAACTCTCCTGTAATCATGTCAAGTACTCACTAACTTGAGCATCGGAGCATTTTCTTGTAGGTACTTCCCTCGCACTCGCAATCAAAGATGGTGTTTAGAGCTTCTCAACGTGTTTATGAGATTACTTGTTGGCGGAGAGTTGGACTCAAATTTTTTCGCACCAACACTTAGCATTGCTATAAGTTTATCCCATTTATTTTCTGTAGTCCAGATCTGCCAAAAAAGAAGAGCTTGGCCAAGTTTAGTGTGACTGACTTCAGTGGATATCCATTGAAGCCAATCACACTGAAGAGAAGGCTGCCAATGAGTTGAAAATTGATTCCAAACCTGAGAACTACAGGGCAACTAAAAATAGATGAGAGATAGTTTCATCGTGAAGATTACAAAATGGACATAAATGACTTTCCTACAACATAAATCGATGTAATCTACTTTTAACATTTAAGCGATTTGAAATAAAATCCAAGCAAAAATCTTGACCTTCGAAGGCAAACACGACTTCCACACCTTGTTCATAATGCTCGCATGCGGAGCCAAATTCTTGGAAAGAGAGCAAGTTGCATAACTAATCAAAAACTTATCGTAAGTGGTTAAGCCCCAAATGAAATTATTTTTAGAGTGATGTTAAGACCACCCCTCAATCTTATTTCTCCACCCACTTTTTAATGTATTTTTTAATGACAAATTTATCCTTACGTAAAATGACGTAAAGACCTCAACAATCTAGAACTCCTACCTAGCTCTCCCTCCCTCTTTGAGAACTCTCACTCCACTCTCTAGAACCAGTTACATCCCACAAATCATCTTATCCAAAATTCTAACCCAATTTCTTTGTTTTTTGCAAAATCCAAAATAACCCATTTTCTTTGAAAATCTTTTTTCTGAGTACCTTAGAGTTTTCATGTGATCTGTGAAACGCATAAGGAGATTACGAATGCCAAGAGTTTTTTAATAGGAATCTTCTAATTGTTTGGTTGCATAAGCACTTCAATAATTCAATTACGTAGAAGTTAGGATATTAAATTGGTTAAAGACTGCACTATACGAACATATAGATACGAACATATAGATGCAAACATACAAAATCTGATCAAAGCCTTTGATAGTTCTGGTGGAGAGTGACAGAGGAATTCTAAAATAAATAAATTTTTTTTGTGTTTTATTTTTTCCAATTTTAACATCCTAATAAAAATCAATTCATCAGTTATCCATTTCAAAAAATATTGAAGGCACCCGCACTGACCAACGGAGGAAACCAATGCCGGCGGCCAGTCGGCGACGACTATGATCAGAATGCAGATATAGAAGAGAGGAAAATAGTGGGAAAATTCTTCAGTGGTACGTACCATTCAATGGTACGGCCATTGAATGGTCCAGATTAATTTGCAGTGGGTCCCAAATGAATCTTAAACCATTCAACAGTACGTACCATTGAATGGTACGTACCACTGAAGTTAAACCCGAAAATAGTGTTGTGAATTTAAGGTATTTTGGGTATATTGGTGGGTGAGAAAATAATGTTGTTATGTTTTTAACTTTTCAGTGGGAATATAAGGTGGGCGTGAAAATAGTGTTGTGGGGTGGGTGCAACAGCACTCTATCTTTATTTAAGGAAAATTACAGTTTGTCTTTTCAAGTTTGTATTTAATTTCAACTTCATACAATATTTTTAAAACTTTACAATTTCATACAAAAATTTATAATTTTTTTTTCAATATCATACATCTGTTAACTTTTTTGTTAATAGCTCTGTTATCTGCCTCCGTGGCATCGCGGAGCTCACTCCATCACCTGTCTGAACTTTCTTAGTGGGCTGACACGTCATTAAAAAGTGTCACATGGTCTGCCTACCCTAAAAATACAAAAATTAAAAGAAAATTTTTTTTCTTCAAATCAGTCTCCCACCTCCATCTTCTTTTCTTTCGACAGTTACCCTCTCACCCAAACTTATGATTCAAAACTCATCATAATTCAACTTTTGTTGTAGCCTATTTAACGAGTTAAGAACACAGAGAGAGGATACTGACGACTCACAGAAAAAATAGAGAGAATAAGGTTTAGAAAAACTGTAATATGATTTTTCTTATGCAAGTGCTTTTATTTATAATAAATTATAATGAGATATAAATTTAATGTTCAAATAAGTACATACTTAATACGATAGAATCACTAAATTTACAATAAAATTCTAATCTAATTCAATTCTTTTCAATATGTGTTGGCACCTTCGTCCTGCTCCATGCGATTAATTTCAATACCCAAATCAATCTAATTTCTTGAATTTAATCCACATTGGTAGTATTAATCACTATTCTTTTGCAAATTCATTCAAATTTTAATTAAATTACGTTTGGGTCTCTGTTTTTTCTGCAAAATTACCCAGAACAGAAACAAAGTAATCCAACAACTGCCAATTAAACTGGTGCTCCAGAAACCACCGTGCTACCGAGACCTACACTCATGGGACTGACCCTTATCCGTCCCACTACCTAGAAAACCCAATCGCCCCTATTCCTTCTACCCAAAGCAGTGTTGTGGGAGTAGCTACTGTCGCATATGCTGATGCGTCTTCTACGCCTTCCTCGTCATCATCCTCGCCCTCGTCGACGACATCTTCTACCTCATCTTCAACCCCGCCTCCCGAATTTTAATGTCATCTCCTTCCAAATCCCACTCGACGTCATCCCGAAGTCTGACGAGACCCA
This sequence comes from Gillenia trifoliata, assembly GCA_018257905.1. NCBI lineage: Eukaryota > Viridiplantae > Streptophyta > Magnoliopsida > Rosales > Rosaceae > Gillenia > Gillenia trifoliata. The sequence goes on along the minus strand of CM031081.1, from coordinate 16,123,170 downwards.
CCTCGCTGTCCAGGTAGTGACGAGCGTCGAAGTCGGAAACCACAATATGAAGCTAGATATATTCTATAGCGAGGATAACGCGATCCTCGGGGACGAGAACGACGTCTGATTGGGGCTGGGAAGTGGGTCCGACCCACCAACAGCCCCGAATCCAAACCCTAACTCGAATCTAGCCCCAAATCAAGGAGGCGTTCTTGAGAGGGGCATGGCCTGAATCTGGGGTCAGAGGCGTAAAAACTTGAAATGGCTGTTCGCAAAACGGTGGGAGAGAATCGGGGAAGGAGGAGAGAACTGTGGGTGGCGGCGCTAAAGGGAGGGGAAAGAAGGCTAGGGGATTAGGGTGGGTGGCAGGGAAAGTGAGAAACTGGAGGAAGAAGAAGGACAATAGAAGGGGTGAGAGTGGTTGCAACAGGCCCCAACCTAAGCAGGGACTGACGACGGAGATGGTTAGAGCAAGTCCAGCGGGGTGGATTGCTGGGGGGGGAAGTGGCCCAGTTGCCAGGGGGAGGAGGTCCCTTGCCCGAGGTAAGGTGGAGGCCCGAGCAAAGGGCCCCTGAAGAATTGACCCACCGAGCCACCGAGAGGGCTGATGTCATTGCTGGCGTCAGCCAAGTTTATAAAATTTTTTTTTCTGTCAGGCGCGTGCACCTCACGTGCGCGTGGGGCTCGTCAGCCGACAGCGTTGCAGCGGGTGGGGCCCTCGTTTTAGTTCCGGTCAAACTTACCGTTGGGAAGCCACGTAGCTTCTCATGTATCGTGCGATCTCAACGGCTCTTTAATTTGAGCCGTTGGATTTGCAACGGTAATAAAAAAAAAAAAGAATTTAATATCAACCGTTGGATCTCAAATTAACGGTTGATATAAAATCCTTTATAAATTTAAAAAAAATGTTTTAAAATTCAGAAATGTTACCGTTGTGACACGTGGCACAATCTGCAGTGTTGAAATTCAATTTTTTTTAAATCTACCGGCAGAGATTAATTAGGTGAATAAAAAAAATTTAAAAATTGTAAAAAATATATAAAAATTGGGAAATTTTGTTTTTAAAATTTGTAAATTTTTTTTTTAACTTTTTTAGAAATACCTTGGCATTATCATCTACCTTACACCACAATTCCATATTTTCTCAACAACTTTCAACCACATTCCTATCTTTCTCTCAAAGTTTCAATCTATTGTGTTTCAAACAAAATGACTACTGGTGCATGTACGAATTGGACGCTTCTTGAAGATGTTGCATTGTGTGCTAGCTGGGTTCAAATCACTCATGATTCGATTTCGGGTAATGAGATGTAGTTGAGAGAAATGTGGAGTCTTATTCATGCCTCTTATCTTGAGAAAATGGGTGGGCAAAGAACCAAAGATTCATTGTCCAGTTGTTAGAAATTACTTAGCCAATCGTTTAGTACGTGGAGAGACGCCTTGACACAAGCTACTGCTAATCTTTGAAGTGGGGAAAATTTAGCGGATCAGGTAACAATATATTGTTTATTTCTTTGTATTATTTAATTGTTAGGTACTTTCATTATAATTAATTGTTACCTATTTTCATTATTATTATTTGTTTGTATTATTTATTTGTTACCTATTTTCAATATATTTATTTATTCTCCCACATTGTATAGGAACTTCAAGCACAAGCTTGGTATGGTGCCCAAACCAAAAGCAAAAACAAAACATTCACCCCACATGAATGTTGGAATATTGTCAAAGATTGTCCTAAATTCAGAGTTGTGTCGGTCGGTCCAGAAGTTTTCATGAATAGCACCCTTCTACACTCTACACCCGATTAAGATGAAGATGATGCAGAAGAAGTGCCAGAAACGCCCCTCATTGAACAAGCTTTGGGGTCGACCCGTTTTCCAATTAGGCCTCAAGGTAAGAAGGCTTCAAAGAGAAAAGGTAATGCTTCCAAGAGTGATTATGCAAAGTATATGGAAGACCTTGCCCGTCAAGGTGAATTGTCTTTGGCCTAGGAAATGGCTAAATTTGAGGCTGATAAGGCTAGGAGGATGCAAAAGCTGCAATGATTAGGGAAAAATTTGAAGTTGATAAGAGAGAAAGAGAACTACTTCGGCAAGAAAGAGAAGATAGCAGACAAGAAAGAATGGCTCAACGGGATCGTGAGATTATGAAGGAGCCTTTAGAAGGGAAGTCTCCAAACTCTAAATATTTTTGGCAGTCAGAGAAAGCGGACGTGGTGCGAAGGAGGCGTGAAAGAGAAGCGAGAGCAAGAGGAGATGGTCCTAGCATGACAACACAAGATCATCCTAGCACCACAAATTGGTTAGGTGGAGAGTAGCCATTCACTTTGTTGTAATCGGAGCCCATAATTTTCCAATCAATTTGGGTTGTAATTTCTTATTCATTGAATAGAGTGCTTTATGTTGTTTCCAATTTATTGAATGTAGCCCATAATTTAAAGTAAGAGTATATTTATTCAAAGTAAGAGAATTTTTATTCAAAACACATTTAAACACACCAAATAAAATTACATCAACACACCAAATAAAAATACTTCAACACACCAAATAAAAATACTTCAACACACCAAATAAAAACAAACAGTAATGAACTTAAGCAATTTCAACACCCATGTGCGACCACTGGTGCTCTATCAAGTCAAGTTGGTGGGCATTGTGCATATATGGCCTTTGAAGTGCAGTATATCGTTGAATGACCCTATCATTGCAACGTCCATCCCTTTGTAATGGCTCGTGTTGCACGGGTTCTTCAGTGGCGTCATGAGCACAATATATTTGTGTTCTGGAATTGTTCATCGAGTCTGACTCATATTCATCAATAGCATCATAATCGTACTCATCTTCCACAATCATGTTGTGAAGAATGATGCACGTCATCATGATGGATCGAAGCAACTCTACATCAAACATTTTGGCAGCATCCCTAACAATAGCCCAGCGAGCTTGGAGTATACCAAAACAATGCTCCACATCCTTCCTGCATCATTCTTGACATCTTGCAAAGTATTTTTCCTTTGTAGTTCGTGGACGTGGCACTGTTTTGACAAACGATCCCGACCTTGGGTAAATGCCGTCTGCTAGATAGTATGCCCCGTCGTACTTACGTCCGTTGACCTAGTATGTGACTTTCGGTACCTTTCCTTGCAGGATGTCGTTGAACACTGGGGATTGGGCAAGGACATTGAGATCATTTTGAGCTCTCGGAACTTCGAAAAAGGCATGCCATATCCATGTATCAAAAGATGCCACTGCCTCTAAAATGATACTTTTTTATCCTTTTCTGTCCCATAAGCACCTTGCCATGCACTTGGACAGTTTTTCCAAGTCCAGTGCATACAATCAATGCTTCCAATCATCATTGGAAAACCTCGCATCTCACCGTTCTTCAGAAGCCTTTGCAAGTCATCAGGAGTAGGCTTTCAGAGGTACTTTGCAAGTCATCAAGAATGGTTGATTTTCCCATCCTCGTTATCTCGTCCACTTGGTTTGCAGCTGCTCCATATGCAAAGCATTCGCAAGGCAGCAGTAATTTTTTGCTCAGGCAAAAGACCTATAACACCAAAAGCATCTGGCTTTTGCACAAAGTAAGAATAATGGTTGCAAACAGCGCCCATGATTTTGTTGAACAAATGTCGTTCCATTCTAAAACGACGTCAGAAGTACATATCAGGGAATGCACTGTTACGGACAAAATAATTGTCCAAGAGCTTCTGACCTAATCGTTGCCTGTTTCTATCAATGTTGACAGCACGATTGGGCCTGCAGGTGTAAGCCACAGCTTGGATGACTCGATAGGAATGTGAGGCTCTTGCCATTCTTGATTCGTCATCTCTCCGTCTACGCTCGTCATCCTCTTCCATCTGATTTTCGGCCCAATCCCCGTCATTGAACGTTGCTTCTGATTGGTTAAACAATTCTTCCTCTTCTTGATCGATTTCCCACATCATCTTTGAAGAAGAAGAAGAAGACATTGTAAAAGAAGGAAGCAGAAACTATGAATAATGATAGGGATTTTCGTGAAGAATGAAGCAGAAACTATGAATGGTGGTGTGAGATTTCTGAGGATGGATGGTGGATTATATGGAGGATTCAGAAAGGATTAAGTTGTAGATAATGTCACGTGGCATGCCGTCATTCGTTAAAAATCTGTGGAAATCTGTCCTCAATGATTGTAATCAGGTTGTGACACGTGGCACGACGTGATTAGTTAAAAATCTTATCAGAAATCCATCACCAATAATTGTCTTTTCAGATTATGACACATGGCGCAACGAGAACAATTAAAAATTTTATTCGAAATAACAAATAAAATTATTTTGAATTATTTTATAAATAAAAAAATACAAATATTTTATTGTTATTGGTTTTTCGGATAATGACACGTGGCGCAACGAGAGAGATTAAAAATCTTATCCAAAATTACAAATAAAATTATTATGTATTATTTTTTGAATATAAAAAATACTAATATTTTATTGCCAATTGCCAGAGTAACTCCAGTGTAGGGATGGAGATGCAAAAAGCAATTGCCAGGGGAATGCACTGTTCATTAGGGCAATTACTGTTTACTAGAGTGGATTGAATAGTGAATTGCCTGGGGGGAGGGCTCCTACACTGGAGTTGCTCTTACAGATGTGGGTTTTTGGAGGAGAGGGAGCGGCTAGGTTTTTGGAGGAGAAGGATGGGGTGGAGATGCCGGGGGAGGGTGGTTTATTTGTGGGAAGGTGGGCACAAATTAAAAAAACAAAAAAACTTTTGGTTTTTCTTTCATTCTTTTTTATTTATGAGTTGGCAGACTATGTGGGCCCTGCGACGCTACGTAGGTAGATAACAGAGTTATTAATGAAAAAGTTGACGGATGTATGACATTGCAATGAAATTATAAGTTTTTGTATGAAATTGTAAAATTTTAAAGATGTTGTATGAAGTTGAAAGTAAACACAAACTTTAGAGAACAAACTATAATTTACCTTTTTATTTAGGACTGAGAGGAAGAGGAATAACTTTAATAATATCCACCAACTAAGAAACTAAGGTATGAAGCATAACCTCATCCCACATATTATTAATTAGTAATACCATCATTAACGGTAAGCGAGCAACCAATGCTTGTCTTTCAGAATCCGATACAAGGGACGCAAGAGGTCTATTAAGAGCCCAATTGAAGGCCAAGAGATTAATACCCTTCCCATTCCTAACAATCCACCGAATACCCTTACAAAGGATATCTTTACTACAATCGAGAATACCTTTCAAAGCAAGGGAAGGATGAGCTCTCTTTTTAGCTAAGAAAAAAAAAAAGCAATATTCAAATACTTAGCACGAATTAATTTAACCCACCAATTAGGGTAATCAGTAAGAATCCTCTACCCCAACATGGAAAGAGCGGCCTTACTAAAGTGAAGAACAAGTTGCAACCCTAAACCACCCTCCCTTATCTTTGGGGGAGCACACATATTTCCAAGCAACATGAGGGAGGCGAGCTAGAGATGGCAAAAATACCCATGGGTGTGGATACCCGCAGGGATCAGTCATTTTTAAATTCGATGCGACAGATATGGTATTAACACTCTCCACCCTAAAACTGCCTCGTACACCCTTTTAAGACTTTAAAATATAAAAAATACATGGTTTTATATGATTTTATGCTCTAGAATTTTTCTTTTTGTTTCATAGTTCAAATTTAAGAGTCATTTTTCTAGTATTTAATGTTGCTTACATTATTATATGCTTTGTTTTATTGTGTTTAAACACAATATCATGTAATTAGAATAATTTTTTGTTACTTTAACAAGAAAAAAAATTCAATAAAGCTTAATGGTTTCCCGCATAACCAATGGAGGTCTCTAATAACCAGTGGGATGGTTATGGTATTGCCATCCCTCGACCCGACCCGCCCCATTGCCATCCCTAGAAAAATGACTTATATGAAACGGGTTCACTGCCACATGGTGTCCCTTGTCCAATAATGCATTGTCATGTGCAAATTTTTCTCCATATGACAATGTATTATTAAATCGGGACGCCACGTGACGATGAACCCGTTCCATATAAGTTGTTTTCCATTTATAGGAGGAGCTCCCGAAGAACCCTAGAAAAAATCACGATCAAGTTTTATAAAGAGTATTTATTTAAACTATTAATGCTTTGTAGAAATCCTTGATGATTTTCTTTTGACAATGTGTCCTAGTAAATTCCTCAAAAAATGTGTCCTAGTAATTTGCTCTTGTTATTGAAATTTTCTTGGGATTACATTCACTTATTCGTACTCAGGTCATTCTGTATTTTTTGGTGAGGATTGAGTAATGAAGTTCAATTGATATTCATTTGAACTTTCACCCTTCAAACCCTCTACCTTATGTGGTCTCCGTATGACTTATCTCAAATTTTGACACTTGTTTATCACTAACTTCATTTAAACATTGTTAATTAACTCTTCTGAAAAAACACTGAATTTTTTTTAAAAAATATTAAAAAACAAAAAGAAGAACAAACAAAGAACCCCCAGAGTCCCAGACAGAAAACCACCATCCCTTACTCGTCGAACCATGTAGAGTACTCACCTCCCCACGCCCACTATCACTCCTGTCTGTTCTTCTCCACCTCCAATAGTCTACCAGTCCCCTCCCCCACCATCACGTCACCGCCTCCGCCTATAGTCCAATACCAGTCACCACCGCCACCACAGGTTCATTATAGTTCTCCCCCGCCCATGTTCACTACAATACCCCATCCCCACCATCCCCATCACCCCTAATTTCATGTGAAACCCCACTGTTCGATCCCGATATATGGTACATAGGTACGAAACATTAGTTGGCTAGCCGCAGGATATCACCGTCTTGCTTCCTGTTGAAGTTTCAGCAGACTTCACTTCTATCCCTTTGAAGGATTTCTCATGAGGCCTTTATATTGGTGTATAATTAGGCGTGCCACTACTGGCTTCTGCCAATAAAATAATGTAATTAGATCAGGTTAAATTATGTTATAAACGTATTAGATACTTGCGCCACAAGTAGTATAACTTTCTCACAAAGGATTGAGACTTGTCGGATAGCCTCTTTGTTAGGTTCTTTTAAATTGCCTTGCTTGTTAAGGACTTTTAATTGTCTTTCGATGTTTATATCAGAAACTGCTGAGATGGGGTCTATTATAAACTGGTTATATACAAACACCCCACTCTTAAGCATTTACAAGAAAAGTAAAGACTAATAAATAAAGACTAAAAATAAAAACTGATAAGTAAAGACAGAAAAATAAAGACTGATAAGTAAAGAAAGAAAAATAAAGAATTGAAATGAATTTATTTAGGGAAAAGTATAACAATCCTACATGTAAAAATCGGATATAATGGATAAAAAACCCTATCGGATTGGATACAACTCCATCGAGATGGTCCTAATGTTGTTTCCTTGTAAAGGGAAATAACCAAAGACACACTGGCCTGAGGTTGGTAAGTTGATACTACCAAAAGAAGGAATTTGGTTGCAGAGCTGGTTCACTATTTCTTAGAGCTTTTAGGAGGTGTGGTCCTAGAATTCTAATCCTTGATTTCAAAGTCACAAGCTGCACAGGCAGTATGAATGAGATGATCACAGACAGAGAGTTTTACTCCTTAAAATAAAATTGAATGATCTGTGGGCAGTAGCGTTGAGGGAATTCCTCGGTAGGTTGTCTTATGAACTTAAGAGTTCTGAGTTTTGGTTGTTTTGAGTGTCCCTTTGCTTGAACTCTTCCTCTGTTTATATAGACCATTCGAAACCTACATAATAGTTGTCAAGTTGCATTTGTGACCGTCTTGAATACTTTCCAAAGCAAGGCCTAGTCTGGAAAGTAATTGATAATATCTCTGATCAGCCTAGATCTCCTCCCACTGAGAGAGTTTTTTTCTATAGAGATATCTCTCCAAAATGCTAAGTGCTTTTGAATTTAATGCTAGTGGCGGAGAGAGAAACTGTAGGCCTTCTCTCTTTTTATTTACTGAACCCGGTTGTGCCCTTTTCCCCAAGGCCCAATCTATAACCATAACATGGTTCTGGTCCAATGAATATTTTTAGTGTAAACACCCACCACCTCATCCATCACCCCTACCACCAGTTCATCATCATTCACCACTAGTTCAATGCAATTTACCACCGCCACCGGTGATTTTGAAGCTTTGAATTCTGGATTTATCCTCAATTTTGGAATTAAGATGGAGAGAGAACGGTAGGAGAGAAGGGATAGAGGGTACTAGTCGGGTCTGGGGTTCGACGGTTCCACGAGGAGGGTACTAGATATTGCATCGTAGATAAATCCCAATTTTGGAATTAAGATGGAGAGAGAACGGTAGGAGAGAAGGGATAGGAGGGTACTAGTCGGGTCGGGGTTCGACGGGTTCCAGTCGAGGAGGGTACTAGATATTGCATCAGAGTCGTTCCCAACTATTTGTAGTGGGATATTTAGTTCCATGCTACAATGCTTGGACATGGAGGCTGGGTAGAAAGTTTCAGAGAAAGAAAGTTGTTGCATCAGACAAGGAAGAGACGCGTAGGGTTTAGTCGAGAAAAATGTCCTTGGTTTCTTTGGGTTTTTTTTTTTCAAATTTAGGAGATAACAGGGGAGTTAACACTGTTAAGTGGACAGATTCGTTAAATTAGAGAGGTCACAAATTTTTTTTTTCAAATTTAAAGGATAACAGAGGAATTAACACTATTAAGTTGCATAAATAAGTGGGCATGTGTCGTGAAATTAAAGAGGGCACAAAGAAGATTTGAACTCGAACGTCATTGAATTGTGAGTTTATATCGCTAGTTAAACACTTTTGGGTAGTTGTATGTTAGTTATTACTTTTGACTAATTTATTGGCCGGTGAGTTTTTTATATTTGCATTTACTTGACATTGTTGACAATATGCATCGATATCAAGAAAAAACACAATTCTCAAAATAGAAAATAACTTATTTAAAACGAATTTGTTGTCATATGACTTCTCAATCTAATTAAACAATATAATGTGAAAATAAACTTAGATAAAACATTATATTATTCAACCACCATCGTAAATTGGTATCCGTAAATCCGTTTTATGTGATTCTTTTTTCAGAAAAGAAAACACATATGTGAGGACAAAATCAAAAGCTCACACTCTCTCTATCAACAATTAATGGTGTACACTCCATGAGTACCTACCCAAAGAACAGGTGTGCAACATTGAACCCGCAAAAACAAAGCAAAATCTCTCCATTCGATTTTTTTTTAGGGTTTTTGGAATAACAGATAAGATTATAAAACTATGGGCATATGTAGCATCCTATAACTGGCCTGGGTCACCATCGCAAAACAATAAATAACTAAATAAATAAATAAATTAGTCTGTTTCCGACCAACTATTTATATCAGTATCTCTCGTAGTTCGAAAAAAGACAGTCCCAAACAAAAGGTGGTGCAACAATTTGCATTGACCCCACGAGGGTTTCTGCTGTGAATCACTCACCCACAAGCAAATCACAGAAGAAAATGATAAAGTAGGTACGGCTACTCGTCTTTGCAGAGTGAAAACAAATCAGATTGTGACATGTGTTGGGTTGGTATACTAGTTGTTTGCAAAGACAGCACCGTCACAGTAGGACATATTTTTATGTAGATCGAGACGTGTTATGTTGAAAATGCTATTCGTACTAGCTTAGCTAGCTCTTGCAAATATGTTCATTTTATAGACAATAAGAGTTTAATGTGTACGCGTATTACTCTAATACTACAATACTTATTTAATACGGATATTATCATGTGTAAAGTTTTTACAAATTTGGTACTTCCATTTACACACGTAGTATCTGTTAATTAGGCAATAAATAAAAAAACTCTGCATGTTTTTTTCTTATACGAAACAAATTTTACCGATTGATAATATTAGAGAGAGGGTCAGTAAACACTTATTAATTAAGAACTAAATTGTCTTAATGTCAATGAAAATAGCATGCTAATGATTTTTAATTTGAAATGTTTTTTGAAGGCATGGAATTTGAAGAATGATTAGTTTTTCTTATCCATAAACATTGTAAAACGAGAAAGATAAGAGAAGGTAAAATGAAAATGTAGCTAACAATCTCTTTATGCACATTATTGTCCCATTTTTGCTAGCAATCTCCCTATTCATATTATGTCAGAAATTATATTAACACATATTTCGAATGGTATTTATAAGTGTAAATATGAGTTAGGTCAGTTAGTTATAGAATAGTGTGATAGTTAAGCTAGTCGACCAGTTGGCTAATGTAAATATGAACTGAAAGAGTTCGGAATATCATAATGTAAAAAACCAAAATTTTTTCGTAATTATGTACAGACTGTATTTCACTAAGACGCACTAGATCTCTGTTTCAAGGCAGCTTCGTCATCACTTTCTACGTATCTTATTTCACTATATATGAACAAACTAGCTACTTCCTTCCAAAGCTCAAGAACATCAGTTAATCTCTCTCAGGAAAGTGTGTGCCTCATCCTCATAAGCACACAAAAATAAAAATGGCATCTCCAGCAGTTCATGATCGGAACAAACGCAACGATGGAGAAAATGGTGGTCGGTCGATGGGTTGTTGTGGAAAGGTGATGAACAAGGTGGTGGAATTTCCAAGAAAATTAAAGAAGCTTGGACAAGATGATCCCAGAAGGATTGTTCATTCTCTTAAAGTTGGATTAGCAGTTCTTTTGGTGTCATTGCTCTATTACTTCCAGCCTTTCTATAATGGTCTTGGTGACACTGCCATGTGGGCGGTTTTAACTGTCGTCGTTGTCTTCGAATTTTCAGTAGGTACGTTTTTTTGTTTCTGCTAATTTCTTATGTACTTAACAAAATCACATTGTGAAAATTTCGTCCCGGTAGTGATATTCACACTCCTAGTTTCTCATTGTACACCACTTCCCTTGTCTGCATCGCGTGATTCTCATTTAATTCGTTCAATCATTTCTCATTTTGTTTTAAGTAATCTGTGAGTTTAATTCGTTTAATTTGCTGTTTGTGAATTTAATACATAATTCCAACTAACAAAATGCTAATCTTTAATGAAACTTTTTTTGTCGAGCGATCTTCTGATTAATCTAACATTTAGGTAGAATCGTTTTTAATCTATAATGCAGGAGCAACACTGGGAAGAGGTTTAAACAGGATCTTGGCAACATTCCTAGCAGGTGCTCTAGGATTTTGTGTTCATCACTTGGCAAATCTTTCTGGAGAAATAGCTCATCCAATCCTCATCGGAGTCTTTGTCTTTCTTCTAGGTAAAATCACTACACCTGAAAAATAAACAAAAAAAGGATTCCTTCAATCAACTTTGTCATCAAATTATAAGTACGACTATGAAATGGGGATTAACGGAATGTTACATTGTATGCAGCTGCATCAGTGACATTTATACGCTTCTTTCCACGGATGAAGGCGAGATATGACTACGGGCTGCTCATTTTCATCTTGACATTCTGTTTGATATCGGTATCGGGATACAGAGATGAGGAGATACTGGAAATGGCACACAAGAGGGTGTCCACAATCCTCATAGGTGCCTTCACAGCTGTGTTTGTGTGCGTTTTCATTTGCCCGGTATGGGCAGGCGATGATCTGCACAACTCAGTTGCAAATAACATTGAAAAGCTCGGGAGCTTCTTGGAAGGTACAATATTTGATGAATGCAGTACTTCATTGATGGAATTTTCATTTCTAATTATTATGGCCGTAATAACTCACAAGGTTGAAAAAAAATGAAAAAATTCCAGGTTTTGGGGATGAATACTTCAAAGTGGCTGGCAATGGAGAGTCTAACAAGGCACATTTGCAAGGATATATTAGCGTTCTCAATTCAAAACAGAGTGAAGAAACTCAGGTCATTCTTAAAATTGATCTTTGTTATATATTTGATACGTAATGTTGTGAGACTGTAAATCAGAACCGCACATTAAGAAGTGATTCATGGTAATCAATGGTTCTAATTCAGTCTAGTGAAACATGTCTAATAATACTAACTATACCTTCATATTTTTTGCAGGCCAATTTTGCAAGGTGGGAGCCTAGACACGGAAAGTTTAGGTACCGCCATCCTTGGAGACACTATCTCAAGATCGGAAACCTAACCCGGCAATGCGCCTACCGGATTGATACTCTCAATGGCTACCTCAACTCTGAAATCCAGGTATAGATTGTATGTGATCAAATTTTGATATTACTGCACATGATATATATAAAATGAAAATGTGCAAATTAATTAACTTGTTTGATGACATTAATTAAGATTAATTTTGTTACAGACACCATTAAACATCCAAAGCAACAAAGTTCAAGAGCTGTGCATGAAGATGAGTTCAGAATCAGGCAAAGCACTGAAAGAGCTAGCATGGGCCCTCAAAACAATGACTGAGCCATGCTCTGCTGCCAGCTCCCACATCACAAAATCAAGAGCTGCTGCCAACAACCTCAAATCCATGCTTAGGACTAGTGCAGCGGCCGAGGCAGGAGTGGGTGGAGATCAAGTTCGCCTCTTAGACATCGTGCCGGCTGTGACTGTTGCTTCGCTGCTAAGCGACGTTGTTGCTTACGCTGAACAAATAGAGAAGTCTATTCAGGAACTGGCCTCCTTTCCACATGTGCAGTTCAAGAGTGCAGAACCAAAAAAACCAACAGCATTGCAGTCGTGTAAAACTTCTTCCAGCAATGTGGGACCGCATCATGTCATCACCATGGATCGACTAGCATCTCTACAAGTTCAAGAATCAAACAAGGAAATCGGAAGCAAATTTCAAAGAGTTAGGAGCGCCATTTGATAATTGGATCAGCCCCATTTTAATTTTCTTCTCCTCGTAGAAACGAGAGAGAGAGAGCCATGCTGCTGTATGTGTCAATGCCCTTGCAGCTTTTGGTCATTGACTCATTCTGCCCTTCGTCTGCCTGCAAGTCTGATTATGAACTCTTCGTCGTCTCCTCGGATCCCTAGCTGTTCATTACCTGGGCATGCCGCCCATATCTAGGTGCGCGTACATCTCACTCGAACTGGTGATCTGCGCCACAGTAACTTCTGCGACATTTGCAAACGGTGGAGCCTCTAGGGCAGTGTAGTAGCAAATTTTCTATGTTTCTGCATGCTTGGGTATTAACGATGGAAGTTTTTTATGCTTTTTTTATTTATATATACAACAATATTTTATATTTAAGTGGTTGGGCTAATGGACTAAGGCCTCATTTATTACAACATATTATATTTAAGTGGTTGGGCTAATGGACTAAGGCCTCATTTATTACAACGGGTTAGTTTGAATTGGATTAGTTTCAAAAGATTAAATTAAACTAGCTTTGCTTGAACTAAAAAAAATAAGAATAATAAAGCGTTTAATACCGTGCCGAACTAAACTACAAGATATAAATATATTTCAGATCTAAAACACTTTTTTTTGTCATATTTAATTCACTTTTGCCTTCGGAAAAAAAAAACAAAAAGCTAAAAATATTGGAAGCTGAGCCAGAACCAAGAACAGAGTCACCATCCAAAGACTCACCACCACCGCCAAAGCCTCAGCTCCTGATATCATTAATTAAAAAGAAAACCAACCAGAGAAGACAATAACATCAAACTAATTAGCATGGAGAAAAAAATTGAAATTAAAATGAATAATTAATTATACAATATTTATGATAATTGCCTCCTCCCATCTCGTCCTCTGCTTTTGGTAATCTCGTCCTCCTTTGCTGTCGTTTCAAAGAGAGAACGGGAGAGAAAGGGGAGAGAGAGAAAAGCAGGGAGTCGTCGTTCTCCTTTCTTTAGTCTCGCCTAATACCGAGTTTCTGCTCGGGACTAAATAACGCACTTTAGTCATGCGCGGAGCACCTCCTAATCCGAGTTAATCTCATTTATTTTAGTCCGTGACTATAACAAACATAGGATTATAGTCCTAGATGAGCCAATCCCTCCTAAGAGAGTGTAACGGAACTGGTAGGAACTCGTCATCCGCGCTAGAGTCGTGGCTATGCCTTTATTATCTTCCATGAATCACGATTTTTCTATTGGGGAGGAAATTCCACTGAACGGAATTAGTGAGTTATGAAATGCTCGGTTGGAGACTGCTTTAGTCAAGACTTTTGCTAGCTAGTTGATCTTCAGACTTCATGAACGATAACAAAATAGGTCTTATTCTTCCATTTTTCTTTCATAAAGTATGATCTACTTCAACATGTTTAGTGCCAAAATGTTGGACTGAATATCAAAAACTGCCTTAAATTATCACACAATAATTGCATAGGTTAGTCAAGGGTTTAAAACCCAATTCTGTAATCACAAGGTTAATGCACAACATTTTTACAAATACCATGAGTCATACATCAATACTCAGCTAACACTTGATCTAGTAACAACATTATGTTTTTACTTTGTCACATAACAAGATTTTCTTCAACAAATATAAAATAACCTGACGTAAAGCGTCTGTTAGTTATAGATGCAACACAATCCGCAATGGTATATGTCTCAAAGTCAAGATGGTCATTCTTAGAAACATCCGCTCTTTTCCTTTCGCCGACTTCAAATTCCTTAATATTTGATCAATAACTTTTCGTGACTGTCACCAAATGAATGCATAAAATGTCTAACACATACAATATCTGATTTTGTGTGAGCCAAATAGATTAACCTCCCAACAAAGCGTTGATATTATTCCTTCTTGGTTGGTACATCAACTTGCACACTCATTTTGAAATTCATTTCAATCGGAGTCTGAGCTTTTTACACCCAAACATCCATATCTCAGTCAACAAGTCAAACACATACTTACAATAATGAGACAAGAAAATATTTTGTGCTTATCTAAATACTTCTGATGTTTATGCACAAACAGTAGTATTAATGCACTTGGCATTTCTTAATTTTATAAATTTTGTTCATGTTTTAGGTATCTTCCTTCAATATATATTATCTTCCAGCAGACGACACAATTGATGATATAATTTGGTATGCTTTTACACATTGTCTAGTTTCCAATTAATAAGATCATAAGCTGGCTGCATCAAACCTTACTGAGAACAAGTTCGAGGATCAAATTGTAGTTACCCAGTTGGCTTTCCAAGAACATTAGTTATTCAGAATCAATTTTCATTAATTTGGTCAGAAACAAATTCAACAAGGGTTGATATCTGAGACACTCGGAAAAACAAATAAAAAAACTACAGAAAGGACGCCACAGGAAACAATTGAGTAACTGAAAATTCATCCGTCAAAGCAAATAGGAACGAAAAAAAATATTAGCCGAATAATGTGGGGGTAATAAACAGCATAGTTTGAAAAAGTTGTCTAGTAACTTTTGCCCCAGTAGGTCCATGCCTTCGCTGGCTTCCCCGACGCAAGGCAAAGTGTCCCTTCAGGAAGTTCGGGCTGCCCGAATGGGGTGCAAAGTGATTTGGCTGCCCCGTTTTCACCCTTTGTTCGTTGTTTCACATCCTCCTCTACTTCCTTTTCATCACGCCAAGGTGCCAGGATCATTTTCTTTTCTTTTAGAGCTTCCATAAATTATTCCCACGTCTTTGCAACCTTGATAGAAGCATCTCGTTTTTGCTTTGCAACATCAAACAGATTTTCCTGAATTTTAGCCAAGATGTCTCGTACTTTCTCAACTAAATTGCTCACGGGAATATCCACTTTTACAAAATTGTCACGGCGGACAATGCGTACTTATTGTTGAAATCAACTCATCGGGTTAGTCTCAACCCCGTCAGGTTACCCTTGTATCTATCGAGTTAGTCTTGTATCCGTCAGGTTACCCTTGTATCCATCGGGTTAGTCTTGTATTCATCGGGTAAGAGCTGAGTTGTAGGTTATTATCTCCTCTAGCTAGCTTAGAGCTAGAGTTTTGGGTTAACCACTTACACACTCATATTTGGGGGCTGTGTTGGTGGCTGTTTTCCTTGTAAATAGTTCCAAGACCGGAAATTAGGGCTTAGGTTAAAGGTGAAGGTCCATGGCTTGTTACCATTGGACCTTAGCATGCTATGTAGTTCTCTATATATTTTCCCTTCATTGTACATCCAACTTATGATGAATACAATATGTCCAACACTAAATTTCTACATGGTATCAAAGCAGAAACCATAACTGGTCTTGCTTCTGCATATCATCTTCATCGTCGTTGCTAAAATAGTGGACCCTTTCAACATAGAGGTTGAGAGTTCTCAAGCTGCTAGTGCTTCAATTATACCTGAAGCTAACGGAAATCCAAATCCAAACCAACGTTTAAGTTCAGTATTACTGAACGAGTTCAATTATCTTCCATGGTCGAGAGCCATATCTCTTGCGCTCGGTGGAAGATCCAAGCTGAACTTCATCAATGGAAGAAGTGAAGCTCCAGATGTCTCTTCTCAAAGCTATGAAGCTTGGGTGTCTCAAGATCAGCTTGTCATGTCATGGCTCCTCAACTCCATGGAACCCAGAATCGCAGAAATATTCAATGATTCTGAGTCTTCTCATGTTCTCTGGAATGATGTCAAAGATATGTATGGAAACCAAAATAATGCAGCTCGAGTGTTTCAATTTAAAAGAGATTTGGCAAGCATGCAGCAAGGAGAAAACTCCTTTGTTCAACACCTAGGAAGGTTGAAGACAATGTGGAATGAACTCGGCATGTACAAACCTCACACAATTGATGCCAAGATCTTACTGAAGAGGGCAGATGAGGACAAGGTATTTCAACTACTGGCGAGCTTGGGGTCTGAGTATGAGGATCTCAGAAGTCATCTCTTGATGAATCCAAAAATGCCTTCATTTGCCACTGTATGCAATGCCATTCAACGTGAAGAAACACGACGCAAGGTCATGAACTTGGAGGTAAAGGCAAGCGGGTCTGAAGCTAGGGCTTTTGTAGTAAATAGAAAAGTCTTTAGTGACAAAACATACAAGGGAAAGAGACCAGATCTAAAGTTCTCACACTGTGAAAGTATTGGCCGAGAAGGAATTGGCCATACAAGAGGAAGGTGCTAGATTTTGCACCAGAGTTGAAACCAAGTTTGACAGAGAACAAAGAAATCCGAGGGATCAAAGGAGCAGCAAGGGTACCCATCATTTCAGTCCCAGAGCAAATCTCACCACCTCCTCAATCTCTGAACCCGTGATTGAAGGAATGAAGAACTTCATGTCAAACCCTGCTGCCTTGCTCAATGATTTTGTTGCATACCTGGAAAAGAAAAGCAGTGACAAGACAGCTGGAAACTCAACTGCACTGCTTGGTAAGTTTGCTGGATTTTTAGCAGACACAAACTCGATAACCCGAGAAGACACACCAAGTATTGTGAGTGCTTTCTCAACTGCTTTAAATATCAGTCATTCTAGTGATTGTTGGATTGTAGATTCAGGTGCCTTTGATCACATGACAAATAAATTAACTGATTTACATGAATTTGAAAAATTCACACAACCTTCCCATGTTTCTGTTGCAAATGAAAAAGGGGTACCAGTTGTTGGACGAGGAAAAATAAATCTTTTATCAAAGATTAAAGAGTCTACTGCATTATTTGTACCTTCATTTCTAGTCCAACTCCTGTCAGTTGGACAAATAACCAACTCATTGGACTGTCTAGTTACCTTTTCTCCTCATGGTGTTGTGTTTTAGGATCAAGTCACCAAGAAGATGATTGGTGAAGGTTTCTTCCTAAATGGTCTATATTACTTGTCAAAGGAGTCAGTGATTTCAAAATGTTTTCAAGCTAGTTCCTCATTAGTTCAAGAACGACTCTTATGGCATCAACGTCTTGGTCATCCTTCTGCACAAGTTTTATCCACTTTGTTCCCAAATTTTTGTAAAACCTCACATGAGTGTGAGACTTGCCATGTGTCAAAATTCACCAGACTTCCATTCCCAAATTCCCAGTCTAAGACAACTAAGTGTTTTGAAATGGTGCACTCTGATGTTTGGGGACCAGCTCCCTTAGAGTCCTTTGATGGTTATCGATTTTATGTAACATTTGTGGATGATTTCTCGAGAACAACATGGTTGTACCTTTTGAAATTTAAAAGTGAAGTTTTCAATGCTTTCAAGAATTTTCATAATCTTGTTGTCAATCATTTTTCATCAAAAATTTGCATTCTCAGATCAGCCAATGGTACTGAATATACATCTAACAATATGACTGATTACTTGAGCACTCATGGCATTATACATCAGACCAGTTGTGTAGGAACTCCACAGAAAAATGGAGTTGCCGAGAGGAAAAATAGAGATCTTCTTGAGAAAGCTAGAGCCTTGTTGTTCCAAACAAATGTTCCCAAGAAATTTTGGTCTCAAGCAATCCTTACTGCTGCATATGTCATTAACAGATTGCCAAGTAGTGTTCTTAACTTAAAATCACCATATGAAGTCTTAAAAGGCAGAAAGATTAACATTTCTCACCTTCGGTTGTTTGGATGCACTTGCTTTGTGCATATTCAGTCTTCTCAAAGAGACAAGTTAGACCTTAAAGCTTCTAAGTGTTTGTTTCTGGGATATTCATCTACACAAAAGGGATATAAGTGCTACAATCCACACACCAGGAAGTTACTAGTCTCTCGGGATGTCAAGTTTGATGAATCTCGAAGTTTTTTCTCACAGCCCTCTGAGACAGGTCGACTGGGGGAGGACATCTCTCAATCTTCTCCAGTTCCAATACCCACTGATCTCATTAAGGGCATTCCCATTGATAAGGAACCTGAAACAAATAAAATTGCACATGAGGTACCAGCTGTGTATCAAGAAACTAGTGAAAATGCACAAGAAGAATCGAATATTCCAGAGACCTCTTCATGCCTTCCTACAGTTCCTCAAGAACCTCGAAGAAATCCTCCTCGTGACAAACATCCTCCCACACGACTTCAAGAATATGTTACTAAATATGCCTCTAGGTATCCACTCTCTCAGCATGTCAACTACAACAATCTGTCTTCATCACATCGTTCCTTCTTGAGCCAAATATCGAGTGTTGTTGAACCACACAATTTTCACGAAGTCTGCATGCTACCAGCATGGAAGAAAACTATGCACGATGAACTTCAAGCATTAGATGACAATAATACATGGAGTGTGGTCAAGCTTCCCAAAGGAAAGAAAGCCATGGGAAGCAGGTGAATCTTCAAAACCAAGTTCAACTCAGATGGAACAGTGGAACGATATAAGGCCAGGCTGGTTGCACGAGGGTTCACTCAAACCTTTGGAGTGTGGACTATAAGGAGACCTTTGCTTCTGTTGCAAAAATGAACACAATCAGAGTCTTGCTGTCAGTGGCTGTGAATTTAAAATGGTCTCTCTATCAAATGGATGTTAAAAAAGCTTTCTTGCATGGTGACCTTGAAGAAGAAGTGTACATGAAATTGCCTCCTGGCCATCACCAAGAACACGAGACAAGTATGGTATGTAAACTTCGCAAAGCTATCTATTGAAATTGAGTTCAGTGCTCTTGGCTTCTGGTTTTAAGAGAAGCAATGCTGACTCTTCCTTGTTTGTACGAAATGGAAAAGCTGGTACTTTAGTGGTCCTTGTGTTTGTGGATGATCTCATCATCACCGGTGATAATCCAGAAGAGATCACATCACTCAAGTCAGCCTTGCATAAGAAGTTTGCCATCAAGGACCTTGGAGTCTTGAAGTACTTCCTTGGGATAGAAATGGCCACCTTCTCCAAAAGACTCTTCCTCAACTAACGCAAGTATATCCTTGATCTCCTTAATGAAGCTAATCTTCAAGATTGTATACCAGCCTATACTTTTCTTGATAGCAAACTCAAGTTAGATGTCAAAGGGTCTCCTCTTGCAGATATCAGTGTCTATCAACGTCTTGTTGGTAAGTTGATCTATCTCACCATTACACGACCTGATATTTCCTATGCAATGAGCTTAGTGAGTCAATTCATGCATGCACCAACAGACCAGCATCTTCACATGGTCAAGAGAATCCTCAAGTACTTGAAAGGTTCAGTCGGTCAAGGCATCTTCATGACAAACAATGGTCACTTAAACATCATGGGATATACAGATGCAGACTGGGCTGGAAATGCTCTTGATCGAAAATCAACAACAGGCTACTGCACCTTTGTGGGAGGAAACCTGGTGACTTGGAAAAGCAAAAAACAAACTGTTGTTGCTAGGTCCAATGCAGAGGCAAAATATCGAGCGATGGAATTTCTCACATGTGAACTGATCTGGTTGAAGAGTTTACTTTGTGACCTGGGACTAACTTGCACTCAGCCAATGTATATGCATTGTGACAATCAGGCAACTATGCATATAGCTTCCAACCCAGTGTTTCATGAAAGAACCAAGCACATCGAAGTGGACTGTCATTTTGTGCGTGATCAAGTTCAGTCCAAAGTCATTGAAACTGTGTACACTCCAAGTCACGATCAACTAGAAAACATATTGACTAAATCTTTGGCTTCTACTCAGTTCCAACGTTTATTATTCAAGCTTGGATCCATGAATCTCCTCGATCCAGCTTGAGGGGGAGTATTGTTGAAATCAACTCATCAGGTTAGTCTTAACCCTGTCGGGTTACCCTTGTATCCATCGGGTTCATCTTGTATCCATCAGGTAAGAGCTAGAGTTGTAGGTCATTATCTCCTCTAGCTAGCTTAGAGCTAGAGTTTTAGGTTAACCACTTACACACTCATATTTGGGGGCTGTGTTGGTGGCTGTTTTCCTTGTAAATAGTTCCAAGACTAGAAATTAGAGCTTAGGTTAAAGGTGAAGGTCCATGGCTTGTTACCATTAGACCTTAGCATGCTATGTAGTTCTCTATATATTTTCCCTTCATTGTAGATTCAACTTATGATGAATACAATATATCCAACACTAAATTTCTACAGTACTTGATTTTGCTCCAAATCTCTTGGTCCAATTTCAATCCTTAGAAGAACACCTTTCATTTCCCAATGTGAGTACTTCCAAGCAGGAGTTTGGTTATCACTTAAATCTACCTCAGCACGGAAACGAGCTCTCGTCAAGATATCCATAGTTCTCGAGCAGGCATCAAATATGTCTTGTGTAGAGGCCTCCTTGTAAGGGACTGGAACCACGATAACCTGGACTTTTGCTACTTTAGGTGGCAATACCAAACCTTTGTCATCTTCTTGTACCATCACCATCACTCCCATGAGTACGCAAAAAGGTATGACACAGACACTGATTTCAATTCAGCATATACGAAGTTACAAGAAGGAAAGACAAGTGAGTTTCAACTGAAGGATGGACTAATGTACAAGGGAACACAGTTATGCAATTCCAGAAGGTGGCGATAGATTACAGTGGATTTGTGAAGCTCATATTTCCAAAGTAGCAGGACATTTTGGAGTGGAGAAAACATTATTGAATTTTCGTCGTTATGTCTTTTGGCAGAAGGTGCACCTTGATGTTTCTCAGTACATATGAGGTTGTGTACTATACAACACCTCAAAGCCTTCCAATAGAAAGTTAGGACCGTGTCTTCTAAGGCCAGTTCCTAGCCGACCTTGGGAGAGCATTTCAATGGACTTTCTTGGGGGATTGCCTAAATTCAAGCTTGGAAATGACTACTTTTACATAGTGGTGGATTGTTTTAGCAAGATGGTTATTCTTATTCCGTGCAAGAAGACTGTAATAGGAGAGGGAGCTGCTGATGTGATAAAAGTTAAGCACTCAAATTAAACCCTCTTGTTGTCAAATTGTAGTAAATATGCAAGTGGAATCGTTCTGGACCGGGGATTAGGAGGGCTTGCTAATAACCTCTAAACTGACTCAAAAACATAAAAACAAAGTTAAAAACGTTCAAATAGACTCAAGGGACTCAAAACAGGTTCACAAGACTCAAAACAAGCTAAAAACACTCAAAACTGCCTAAAAACACCAACTAGGCAGTTTCTGACTCTAAACACTACTTTGGACGAAATTTGGGTCTTGACTTGACTCAAAATACTCTAAAACACAAACAAAACATATTTTAAACACTTTGACACAAGAAAGTAAAAGGGGTTTTGATTTGGACGAATTTGACTTAGAAATTAAAACTGAACTTTGAAAACAGATTTGAATGCTAGAAACGACGAGAGTACTTGACAAGGGTAAAAGACTAGTTAGAAGATCCTTCTCCACACATGATATATGTATACAAACCAATTTTCAGTTATTATTCCTTAGACTATGAATGACAACACCCCAAGTTAATTAGGTACGCTTAAATTAACCATAAGATTTTCCTTAATTCATTGAATTGGATGGGAAACGCGCATCGCAACCAAATTATCCTTATCAAGTTCCCTAACTATGAAAAGCATGATAGAAAATCATATCAAAGGTCATTAAGTTCTTTGAAAATCATAAGCATTGACGAGGCATTCGTAACTATGAAAAGCATGATATTCCTGCCCAGAATTTACTTAACGCGATTGTGACTAGCAACCTTCACTACTTGTAAATATAAGTTTGTAACTATTAGGTGAAACTCCCTTATATTTTAGCATCAAATTCATGCATGTAAAATAAGTGTGCACCCTCAACCCATGTACATAAATAAGTTTTGATAACTCAGTTAAGCAAATCACATTCAAGTCTCAAGAAACAATAACTGGATGTAATCAATTCATATTAAACATATAATCATGGCTTGGAATTCACTTCTAACTATAAAGAAATTAATTCCTCATGATTACAACTGAATAGAAATAATTAACATTAAACATTGAAAATAAAGATTGAAAACACCTAAAATCCTCCAAAGTTGCGGCACCAATCTTCAATTTCTGACTTCTGGCTCTTCTGTGCTCCCCTTCGTCAAATTGGTTTTTTATGTATCTTGTGCGTCTCCGAGTGATTCCATTCTCAAAGGACTCTAAAGCACGGTTTTTTAGAGAGTTTAGACTTCCTTAGAACTCCTTAATCCATCTGAATTAAGTGTAGAAACACGCACAAACAGCTGTCACGTTATCTTCCTTGAAACCCAATTCGACTAGGACTCTTCTGCCTGTTTCGACCTTCTGTCACTAAAACAGCAATAACTATTTCTAGAAGTATCAAAATCGTGATCTGTAAAATCCTGTGGAAACTAGACATCCAAAGATTTCCAACCATATATGGCTTGACACGTAATTCGTCCTAAGGAAATTTGGCTGCTCTGTCGAAGTTGACAGTTATGCATAGCATTGTCCAAATTCCACTCGGATTCCACTTTCTTGCAATCTGCTTGTCCTCTGAACTTCTATCTTCAATCCTTAGCACATTTCTAGCCTCATATGAACTTCAAAAACGTTCATCCATCATGCTCCAAACATGTGCTATCCATTCCAAGCCCAAAATTGCTCTAAAATGCTCCAAAAGGCCCGTTCTCGCCAACTTTGTCACTTGGGCCTACAAACACACGAAAATAGCTTAAAACACTCTAGTAAACAGAAACTAACTAAATAATTGCAAGGAAATAAGCTAACAAAGTCGCATAAATATGCTCCTATCAGCTGCTAAGTTGTTTTTCCAACATGTGTGGAAACATTTTGGCTTGCCTACTTCGATTATTTCAAACTGAGATAGTCGATTCTTAGGCCATTTCTGGAAGTCACTATGGGGAATGATGGATACCAGGCTGAAACAAAGTACTACATTTCATCCACAAACTGATGGACAAACACAGGTCGTTAATTGGACTTTGGTACACTTGTTAAGGAGCTATAATTCTAAGCATCCAAAAACTTGGGATGATAGTCTCTCTTACTTACAATTGATAGAATGTAAGATGTGTCTAGCTATAAAATGTATATGCCATGTGTCATTATTCTATTGGTTAATTAGAAAGAAGAGGATATAGTGTAAATGAGTATAAATACTCTGATATTCATTGGATTGCTTAACAGAAAAGAAATCAAAAGCTTCAGTTTTGAGTTTTTCATTCTCTCTCTAAAACCTCTCTCTCTATAGCAGATTCTTATAACTGTTTCTTCAGATAATCACTTGATCTTTGTTATCAACAATGAGCAATTCATGGCTCCACACTCAACTCTCCATTTGAGGTTTGTTTGGATTACTTATGCCAAAGTCCATTTGATATGGCATTCACTATTAGTGATAAGCCATTAAGTGGAAAAGAAGAAGAAGAACATGGTCGAGCACAAAAAATTCTCGAATGAGTTAAAAAAATTCTTTATGAAGTGGAAGCACAATTGCAAGGATCTCAACAGCGACATAAAAATCGCCATGACAAACATCGTGTGCCATGCAACTTCAAAGAAGGTGATCTAGTATGGTTACACCTTGGTAAAGAGCAGTTACAAGGAGAAGGAAAGAAACTCAAGCCTATCTGCAATGGAATGTTCAAAATTATCAAACAAATTGGAGATAAAGCCTTCCAGCTCGATCTACCACCATACATGCATATGTACCCAATCATCAATGCCGAGAATTTGAAGCTCTTCGAACCATCTCTACTGGATGATGATCCTAACAAAGAAACTTGTCTCCCTTTAGTTGATGACTTTAGAATTGAGCGAGAAGATCCTTTGGAGGAGGGCTGTATCTTGGAGCAGAAGGTTCGTGAAACAAGACATGGGAAGTATGAGTATTTCTGCATTGGTAGGAAATGGCAACTTCCAAGCAAATCAAAGTGGTATAATTGAGACAAGGTAGAAACAAAGTTTCCTCAACTTACATTGTAGCTTGACTAGGAGCTCAAGCTACTTAAATGGGGGAGCCATGATCCAGGAGAATCTTTTGCATTATCATAATGATAATAATAATTAAATTAGTTATTATTATCATTATTAATTGGTCTTCAGCCATGCAAAGTTGATGACTAAAGTACGTAAGGATTTCTATGCCATTAAACTTTTCTGATTTAAAAACCTTTTGCTAGTTTTAGTATTTTATTTTTAGAAAGCCAAGCTTGTATATATACGTGAGTTCTTAATGAGTTAGCAGCCAATTGTATTTGAAAACAAAAGCAATTTAAAGAATTAGCTTCATTCTTCTGTTTCTTCATCTTTACAATCTTCCTCTCATTTTATCCCTAAATATTAGGAATTAATCGTTCTACTAGAAGTTTTTGGATAAAAAAGTTTCATAAAATTTTTCATGTTTAATTAAACCAAACATGTCTTTAGAACCATGAATGTTCTAACTTCTTGCTTATGGATGCTTTTCCCATAAGCACTATCCATGACCTTGATCCCTCCAGCAAATTGTCGAACCGTAACAAGTTTGATTTCACTACTTTGGCAGTTTTAGGTAGAAACTACTTTGGATACAAGACGTGAAGCTCCACTTGATTGCAAAGAGTTTAAGAGCTACCATTGAAGCTGCAATTCCGGTTGGCAAAGATAAGAAAGCAACAGCCATGATCTTCTTCGAAGACACATGCATAAACGCAATGCCTCCGGGATAACTCGCTGAGGAAGACCCCCGCGCTCCTTGACTTACTCTAGCCAACTGCTTTGATCACCTGAAGTTGATCTCTTTGCTTGAAGAAAAATACGACTGGAAGCATCTTCGCTTCCAAGACTTATAAGTCTGTAAATGATATAATTATGAAGTTTGTCGAACCCAGTCACTCCTCAATTACTTTGAGGGGGAGTTGAATTCTTCAATTACTTTGAAGGGGAGTTAACTGAAGAGGATCTCTAGAGAACCTACTCAACTTTTTATGCCTCGATTATTGTCCTACAGAACAATATAGAGATTAGAACTTTACTAAGTTCTCGGATTTGATTTCTATCTTATTGATTGTACAAAAAAAATAAACTCTTTATGACAAATCATCAAGCTCACCCCATTGGCTCGAATGCCATTCCATTGCCTAAAGCCAATACTAATGTTTCTCCAGGCCCAAATCGCCATAACAGGCGTAGAGGACGCAACAAGTGCTCCAACCCCAAGCATATGCCTTAGGGGAGACAGAATAAAGGCCCACTTTAGGGAGGCAATCATGCCTGAGATGTGCTTCTGCTAATGTACAACTGACCAATGGTCACGCTATTGTCTTGCACCACTTACAGTTATTGCGAAATATCATTCATGTCGTAAAAGCATCAAAAGTCAAACTTTGCTCATGAAGGTGATCCTGAAGACACCAAAATAGAAATTTCTAACTTCCAAGAGGCCTCAACACCTAAGGAAGCTTAGAATTATTAGTCATGGGTCTTAGGTTGACCAAAATTTCCCCTCTATTGGCTGAAATTTTACCCCCCTTTGGTTTAATTTTTGAACAACTTTTATATGCTTTCGAGTTAATTGACTCAAGAAGATACATGTGATTGAATTCAATTAATTTATGATTACATATGAAGCTAAATCCCAACAAGTGCAGATATGGAGTCTCCTAAGGCAGATTTATTGGTACTTAGTCATCCAGCATGGAATAGAAGCTCATTTGAAGAAGAACAAAGCCATCCTAGACATGAAGTCGCCTTCAACAACCAAAGAGATTCATAGCCATACCAGCAGAGCAGCCGCGCTCAACAGCTTCGTATCTAGGTCTGCCAATCGTTGTAGACCATTCTTCAAGGCTTTGACGAGCGAAGATAAAAGTACTTGTCATCAACTCCCCTCATTTCCAAACCACAGACGGGCGAAGATCTTGGCAGTTTCGAATTTAAAAGTCAGCTCTGCTCTGATGCGAGAAGAGCTAAAGCACCACTCCTAGTATTCTATACTTTTATAGCTCTACTCGATGCATAGACCAGTTAGAGAAGTTAAGTGTAGCTCTCGTAGTGTCAGTCAAGAAGTTACGCCCCAACTTTCAGGCGCACCGAGCAATCATCATGACAAAGTATCCTTTTCGATCTCTCCTGCATAGTCTAGATGCATCTCAACAAGTCATGAAGTGGGCATGGAACCTTAGCCAATATGGTTTGGTCTACTGACTCCGTACTTCCATAAAAGCTCAATCCCTTGCAGACTTCGTCGCAGAATTTACTCCCACCGTCATGGAAATGAGTAAGTAGTTCAGCGAGCACAGTGCCCTACCCAACGCGCCTACAACCAACACAAAAAATCGAGGCTCTTCTGTAACCTCTCCAAAGCCACCAACAGGCCAGATCATCCAACGCGACATGTGGCACTTGCACATAGAGATATCATCCAACCATAAAGAAGCATAAACATGACTAGTCTTCGTCATCCTAGACGGATCTATACTTGAGCAGTCCATCACACTTGGATTCAACGCTTCCAACAACGAAGCCGAATACAAGGCTTTACTTGCAGGTCTTTGACAAGCAAAGGAACTATCCGTCAAGTAACCCGCCATCCACTCTGATTCCCTGCTGATCACAAATCAAACTTTTGGTGAATATATGGCGAGGCACCCTCACATGATCCTCTACCTGGACAAGGTGCAAGAACTTTTGAAGGCTTTTCCAATCTTCACTCTTATGCACATTCTTCGTGCAAAAGCGTTGGCGAACTTAGGCTTAGCTTTTTACTCTGACGCTCTATTCTGATGGAACATTTGGACGAGCCCAACATTGACGAGGATGAACCTGAGATCTTGCAGATAAACCCAACTTTTGTTGGAAGGATCCCATTATTGATTATTTCGTAAATGGGAACCTACCCGAAGGCAGACTAGACGCCAACTCCAGCACAAAGTCTTAAGTGACAGCCATTAAGGAACACGCATCAACCCATTTGGACCATATTACTGGCTTGCAATGCCCTTTTCTTTTTTTTGCAAGTTGGTCAACCATGCGAGATGATGCCACTAACTTGATTTGAGGATGTAATGAGTGTCAACTATACTAGCCTGCATCCACACCCTTAGCAAAAGACCTCTTGCAAATGGCTTCTTAATCATTCATGCGTTGGAAAGTTAAAGTAGTTCAATCTTTGACAAGGGTTCCCTTCGAGCAGACAACTTTGATCATGGCGATAGATCACTTCAGTAAATGGGTCGACCTCAATGTCATCAACTCTCTCAACAGTTCTAAAGTCCACAACTTCCTTTAGAAAGACAACAGTTGCCAATTCAGATTTTCCCATTCCACCAAGTCAAGTTATAACACTCCCCTCATAGGCAAAGCATCAAGAATTGCGTGACGGTCCCACAGGCTCCTCAACATGTTGGTGAAGACGAGATTTTTAAGAAGAAAGTTGTAGACAACTTCAAAGAAAAGCTAACCACGAAGCAAGGAAAGTGGGCAGACGAGCTGCCACGAGTACTGTAGACGAGTCGCACGACAAAGACCGCCTGGGAAACTCCTTTTTCCCTAAGCCTTTGGTATTAAGGCAACTATTCCACCTCACCTTGTACTTCCCTCCCCACTCACTGAAGTCTCCAGTTTGCAGAGCTAGCAGCCGACTTGATCTCATAGAGGAAAAGTGAGAAGGAGCAACCACCAAGATTGCAGCTTACCAGCAACAACTCTGATCTTACTACCGCAGACATGTCAAGGTGAGAAATTTCCTTCCAGGGGACTTAGTTCCATGAAAATCCTTCGAGAATAAGCGTAGAGAAGGATCAAAGAAGTTGAAGTCGATTAGGGAAGGTCCATTCAAGATAGGCAGAGAGAAGGCAATGGGAACTACAGTTTGAAAACAATGGCAGGCGAAGAAGTTTCGCAATAGTGGAATGCTTTCAACTTGAGAAGACGCCATACCTAGTCCCTCAGAGCAGTATGCTCAGTTTATTTCATCATTGTTTCCATTAAGGTATGTTATCTAGGTTTTTATTAAAGCCAGTGATTAATTTCTCCTTCTATTGTGGTGCATTGCAGATGACATAGGGTTAAGTCTTGTTAAATATAGCACTACCTTGAATGAAGGGCCACCAAATACAACAACCCAGATGCCTGCATGCATTGTTTACAGGACATGTAAATTGGTACCAGGTGGAATATCCTGCAATTAAACAATTAACTTTGCACAGTAGACTAGTCAAATGAGCTAGTCAACTAGTTACAAGTTTGTGAGTGACAGAAAGCACAATTGCAGGAAATGAACTTAATTGATCAGTACGACCAACTAGTCAAAGTTTACCCAGATATATAAAACAACATGGACAACACAATTTGTACTCTGACATATATCACACTCAGGCATGCACATCAATCACAACTTATACCAGCAATATTAACATATGAATGCAAATAAAGAGAGCATGCACACAACAAGTTTTGTGCCCGAAAAAACCCCTAACTGGGTTAAAAAAACCGGGGGACTCCAGGGAGTCCGGTCCACTAGTGTGAAATAAAGATTCATACAAAGTATATCACACAAGCTCAATTTCCAGACCTATTCTATGGAGCAGCTTGTACCTTTGTGCAACCTTTAATCACGCTTAGCAGCATCAAGCTCAGTCTTCACAAATATGGCAGCTCCATCTTCTGGGCTCATCATCTTGTGGCACCAGGACTAGACACAAAACCGAGAAAATGATATAGAAAGATGTGATGCAACTTTGGATTCTTAACAACAAAGTTAGTTTCTTCATACAAAGATTTGGAATGAAGAAACTAGTTGAGAATCCAACAACTAAGGTCTATATGAAGATTTCAAAATGAACTTTAGACCAAGAACTATGCAAATAATTTCTTGAAGGATTTTGGCGAGTTAACATCCAATTTTTGAGCTAGAGAAAAATATTTGCAGACTAGGGTTTTTGCAATCAAAATGATATGAAAATGTGGATTAAAAAAAACAAATCAATTTCTTCAACCAAATATTAAGGATTGAAGAAACTAACTGAGAATCCTCCCTATAAAGATCTATTTAAAAGGATTTTGAAATACGATTGAGATCAAAGATTGAAGCAAGCATTTTCATGGATAATTTTAAGAATATTCAATGAAGAACTTTTATCCAGAAAATGCTTGCTTTTTCTAAGGTTTCTGAGCTGGAGAGGAAAAACAAAGACACTCTCTTTGAAGATGAAGTTCGAACCCCTTACTAGCCAATTACCACAACTGAAAGCTTTTATTAAGAAAATGTTTTCTTTGGATCAGCTAAAGTACAACCCCATGGACACTTGTCAAATACCCATTCAATCTGAAGAAATCAAGGGTGACAATTTCACTCTCGAGTGTAAGGAATCAGACAAGCCCACATGGATTTTCTTAAAAAGTGTGCCAAACCCACGTGCATAACAGAAGCATTGTCTGACTAGACAGATGAACTCGTCAGAATGCATAAGAAATTCAATCATGAAATGCAGATGCATGAATCAAACCTGCCAATGAAGAAAACTCTTGATAACTTCACTTTCACAGTCTTCAACCTTCCTAATAACTAAGTCAACTACTACCTTGAGCTTGTATGATTAAGAAATACAAGGGACATATAACAATCTCCCCATTTGGCTTTCCTTGATAAAATACCCCATATTCATGAAATGCTCACCTCACACTCATCGAAGACTACATTGTCTTCAAAACCTGCACATAAAACCTCTTGGCAAAGACCAAGGGATTATATCATGAATATTCAACTTGTTTTTCCCCCATTTTGTCATGGGAAGACAAAGTGTAATATAAATACATAAGATAATATATGAGAATGAGAAGCACATGGCAACATAGAAAAACACAACATGTGCAACATGGCAAATCATGATAGGCAAATCATGAGAAGCAAAACAGTAATATCAGTGCATAAGTACAAGTATGGCATGAACATGCAACATGACAAATCAAATAACATAAATATATCAAGTGAGAAATCTTAGCATGTTCAAGAAACAAGAAGCATAAGCAATGATTATTAAAGATCATTCACAATACATGCAAGAGATAAGGCTTATCACAAGACACAAGAGCATGATAGAAATAAGCAGCAAGACATCATATAAGAAAAGGGCCAAGAGTAGCAACACATGTTAACGATAAACATGAAGGGTCATCCAACAACATATGCAACTTTCGACTAGCACAACGAGAACATACCATAAAGATCAAAGTTGGGAAAATAGCTTAATATACATAGTGTAGAAAAAGTAATCTTACTTCCCCATAAATTGTGCTATCATCCAAATACTACACTCCCCCAAAATAAGTGCTCACATAAAGCAACATGACTCCCCCATAATACTTGGATGTGAACTACCCCTATGACCCACTAGATGAACAGGTATCTGCTATCTAGTCATCATTGATGTCATCTTCCTCCTTATAATTCACGAGAAAGCGAGCCCATGTGGGCTAAAAGACAATCAATTTCCAAAGATTCAGTTGCCGGATGAGAGGATGAAGGACAATGCATATTATCAACTAAAAGACACATAATGAACCTTACATTCAACTATAAGATAGTAAGACATAGGAAAGTTAGCATAAGCAATGACAAAGCATAGTCTTTCTAGGAGTAGTGGGTAGAGCAAAGAGTTGACAAATGAAGGCAATTGTGAAGGTGTCAAACATTCCACAAACATACATAGTATGGCCATCATCATGGAAAGCTCAAAACACGTTGACATAAATCCCTTCACCATTGACAAGGTATATTCAGGAAGTGGGGAATTGATTGGGAAGAAACCCAAAAATTCAACTCAAGAAAATCAGAAATGAGGTTGAGAAGAGAGAAGTATGAACTATAACCACTTGTGTGTGTACGAAATGAGGCCACGACATCAGGTCAAAAGTGAAAACGATCTGACCTAGCTTAGTAACATATGGCATATGCAAAAGACCAAAATGTTCTCAACCTTTTGCTTGTAACTGACTAGAACATTTGGCTAGACAGAAACTTAGTAGAGTCCATTTTAAAATTTGTGTTGTGAAAACACAATACCATGTAACCAAACTAATCCGTGAAGGTTTTGGACATACAAGCACACAAAGAGACATTCTAGAGAGGGAAGGTAAGCAAAACTCAGCACCAATAAATAACCGCTAGCATGACATACAATAATCAATGAGAAACAAATAGTTTCAATATCTATGCTTCCATGAGTGTTTAACATAAAATTGTAACTTGAAAAGGAAATATGAAATGCAATGGTTCTCTAAACATATCTTCAAGGTCATGCAACGATAATAAAGAGAAGATAATAAGATGTTCATCAAACAATAGTGATGTGTCAAGGTAAGGGAATGACAGACTCGGAGCCTTCTTAAAATCATATTTTCTTTCAAGCAAAGAAGCATGATTGATATGAATGTTAACCAAGCTTTTAATAATCAGTTTGAGGTTCATATTCAACATTGACTATGGGAATGGTACGCCTCAACAACATTGGTAGTGGCACAAATAAGTGCATAACCAATGATTTATTCCATCAAAACGGAAGTAGATTTTGCACGGTTGAGGTTCGGGAATAATGTCCCTTATTCCTGAAGTTTTGGGTCTTAGTTGCCAAATGATCACGTGTTTGATCGTGATGCCACCTCCTTGGTAAACCCTAATTCTACCACTATTCAGTACTCTCCAGCTGAAGAAAGATGAGTAGATTCGGTAGGCGTCTGTCGGAAAAGAGCCTTATGTTCGGTACACCTCTGCCGAAGCAAAGCATGCCATTCGGTAGACTCTAGCCGAAGCTGGGTCTATACCGTTCGGTAGACTCCTGCCGAAGTTGGGTTTATACCATTCGATAGGCTCCAGCCGAAGTTAGGTCTACCATTCGGTACCTCCCAGCCGAATCACTAAGGTGCCGCTTGCACTGTTGTGCTTTTCAGTGAGCAATGTGGTAGTAATCAGATCCGAGAATTTAGTGAACCTCCGTTCTCTACAGTGCTTATTCAGGAGCATTTTAGAGGCATGGAAGGACAAGAAAATCTTCTCCCGTCAAAATTCAATCAGATTTTATAAACTTCAGAATTGTACCTATTCACGGATGGGGTTCAATCATGTCTTGCATCAGGCAAGATATGTCTTGCTTTGAGCAAGGTATGTTTTGCTTCGGGCAAGATCATCTTTTCATGATTGGAACAGTCCGTAGAGCAAGTCAAAGAGCCATGGAATCCTCGTCATCGAGGTACTTCCATTTACAATGCTTCAGGCATAAGTCTTCGGATGAAGATCATGACGGAGGCTTATTTAGCTCTATCCACGTCATTGTTTGCTTCAATGTTTCTCAGCTTCTTGGTAGTCAAGTGGAGCTTTACAACTTGTGCCCACATAAAGTAGTTTCTGCCAGAAACTTCCATGTTAGTGAAGTCAAACTTGTTACAGTTCGAAAATCCACTGGATGGAGGGAACAAGATTGTGGTTGGTGCTTATGGGAAATAAATTCTCCATAATCATAAAAGTTAGAACATTTGGGTTCTAAGACAGTTTGGTTTAGTGGATCAATCATGGAGAACTTCGGGTCTCTACATGAGTGGTGAGTTTTAGGAAATATAAAAATGTTTCTATGGCACTTTTTCGAAACTACGGGTTCGAATTAAAAAGATGAACTTCAAGTTCATGAGTACCTGCAAACAAACACAATACATAGAGCAATAGTAATATATATAACACAAACAGGTAGATGATCGTAGGTCTACGGGGCCCACGGGGTGTGAAAGTCACGGCCCAAATAATTTGGGTGGACTAAATTTGGAGCTACAGGCCCAAACAAGAAGAAAAAACTGGGCTGCAATCAATAGGATGCGGGTTGTAGGCCCTTAAAGCCCAAAAATTAATATAAAAAAAATAAATGGGTTGGGAAAGTGAAGGAAAAAAAAAGGCAAGCCCAACAGAGGCCTGGTTAGAAGCAGGCCGAGACAAAAAATGGGAAGCCCAATGGCCTCTAGTGCAAGCCCAACAGGGGCGGCTCGGCTAGGCTTAGCTGCAGGCCATCTCGGCTTGGCTTCAGGTCGACGCGACTCGACTTAGCTGCAGACAGGCGCTGCTCGGTTTGGCTTGGCTTCAGGCCGATGCCGCTCTGACTGGGCTCGACTCGGCTTTAGGGTTTTTTCCTTTTTTTTTTCAAAAATACGTGATGTGATAAAAGTTAAGCACTCAAATTAAACCCTCTTGTTGACAGTTGTAGTAAAGATGCAAAGTAGGGATCGTTCTAAACCGGGGATTAGGAGGGATTGCTAATCTATGTAAAACTGACTCAGAAACATAAAATAAGACTCAAGAACACAAATCTAAACTAAAAACACTTAACTAGACTCAAACAACTCAAAATAGACTAGAATGACTCAAAATAGCACAAAACTGACTAATAGACTCAAAACAGAAACTTAGGGTGATTTTGCACGAATTTTGAATTGAAAAGACCCAAACTATGAAAACAAACCAATTCTATCCTAAATTAATTGAAAAGACTCACAATAGATCAATTAGACAGATTCTAATTCTATTAACACACTAACTTATAAAGGAGGTTTGTTTTGACGAATTTGAAAACTTAAACAAGTAAATTAACAACTAGGACAGATTTGACACGAAATTAGGTTATTTGGATGGATGATTGACTAACTAGAGGGTTCTTCTCCACACATGACACACTTGCACATAAACCAATTTTCAGTTGTTCTTTCGATAAACTATGAAACTTAACACTCCAGATTAACCGTGATAGCACTTTTTTAACCTTCAAGTTCTCCTTACGTTATTGAATTCGATGGGAAAGCGCATACACTATTCAAAACATTCTCTAAAGGTTCCCTTCGTGAAAAGCACAATAAAGATACAATCAAAGATCATTAAGATTCATGAGAACTATAAGCATTGACGAGGCATTCGTAACTATGAAAAGCATGAAACTCCTGCCAAGAACTCACTTAAGACGATTGTGATTAGCAACCTTCACTACTTACGAATATAAGGTCATAACGATTAGGTGAAATTCCCTTATACCCTAGCATCAAATTTATGCAAGCAAATTAAGTATGCATCCCTAATCGACATACACAAATAAGTTATCAATCAAACAGTTAAGCAAATTGAATTCACAATTTATGAAATCACAACCAAACGTAATCAATTCATAATGCAAGCGTAATCATGGTTTTGAATAGCCCCTAGCCAAAAGGGCTTTGTTCCTCATAATTACAATTGAAAACATTGAAAATAAAATATAGAATACACCTAGAAAATCCTCCAAAACTGCTACACAAAATTCTCCTCTTTCTGACTTCTGGCTCTCCTCTCTCAAAACTGGTCTTCTATTGTGTTCTGCGCGTCCCCAAGTAATTGCATTCTCAAAGGATTCTAAGGCATGATTTTTTAGAGAGTTTAGACTTCCTTAGAAATCCTTAATTCATCTGAATTAATTGTAGAAACACGCACAAACAGCTGTCACGTTATCTTCCTTGAAACCCAATCCGACTAGGACTCTTTTGCCTGTTTCGACCTTCCGTCACTAAAATGGCGATAACTATTTCTAGAAGTATCAGAATCGTGATCTGTAAAATCCTGTGGAAACTAGACATCTAGAGCTTTCCAACCATATATGGCATGACACGTAATTCGTCCTGAGGAAATCTGGGTTCTCTGTCGAAGTTGGCAGTTATGCATAGCACTGTCCACTTTCCACTCGGATTCCACTTTCTTTCAATCTGCTTGTTCTCTGAACTTCTATCTTTACTCATTAGCACATTCCTAGCCTCATATGAACATCAAAAACGTCCATCCATCTTGCTCCAAACATGTGTTATCCATTCCAAGCCCAAAATTGCTCTAAAATGCTCCAAAAGGTCTGTTCTCGCCAACTTTGTCACTTGGACCTACAAATACACAAAAATAGCTTAAAACACTTAAATAAACAGAAACTAACTAAATAAATGCAAGGAAATAAGCTAACAAAGTCGCATAAATATGCTCCTATCAATACGAAAAACCAGAAAAAAAAAACCCTAATTTTTCCTTTGTTCACACAATCATCAATTCACTTAATATATAGCAGATATATTAAATTTAATGCGAACACAATATTTGCCGAAGATTATAATTCGTTAAAAAACATAAAATTGGGTTCATGCATCATGGGTGAAGGTTCCTGCAATCAAGGCTGAAAAAATATCGACATTGAGACCGTGTTTAAGAAGTACTTGGATTGCTGATGATGATGGTGGAACAATTTGTTTGTAGAATTTCCTTCAACTCCAGATTTCCATCTTCAATGTGTTGAATCTCGTTCAATATAAAATAACAGAGAGAGAATTGAATTAATAACAAGTATATTAATTCAATAAAATAAAAAGTAAATCAAAGTAAGAATTATTGAAAATAATACTTCCCATGATTGAAGATGGCCAAAACTCCGGTATAATTCTCTTTAACACAGTGGAAAGAGCGTGCTGATAACGTGTTGTGACCTATTTTATTGAGGGGTGCAGCAAAGAGAAAAAGTAGAGAGAAAGAGAGAAGGGCTTGAGGAATTATAGTGCATATTCCTCATGCCAAGTGTCTTTATTTATAGTGAAACAAGTACAATCATAATAGGAATGTAACTTTCGGAGTTTAGAATATCTCAATTCATATATACCTAGGATTTACACAATCACATTTCTCACATGTCAATATTATTCACAACAAAGTATTTATTAATTGTCATTTTTAACAATATATACCAACAATATTGTGAACATATAAACATTATATCCAACACATAATGACCATTTATGTATTCAAGCACCCTAAACAACATTATGAACATTGTTTAAACAAAAACTATACAGTATCTCAATCATATATCTATACGGTATAATAGACATTTCACTTGTTTTGCTGTGAAGATACCCCATTGTGTCGGTCATGTTAATCTTCGCATTTCAACTACACATGTTTGTATTCTTCCTAGAACCGTCATTTTCCCTATAATATTTCACTTGACGTGACAGAGCTTTTGTTTCATTCCTTTTGTTAATTTTTAATTTGTGACGATATGTGGGATGAACGAAGAAGATGAGTTTGCTTTTTATTACATGTAAAAAGGGTAAGTTGTCTTTGGGATGACCATATTAGAATAGATATTTCCAGAGAAGGACAAGAAGTCAAAACCTAGAAAAGTTGGATATGTAGGACGAACATGTATGATAAGGTAGTGTATAAAAAGTGATAGATCCTCTCACAGATCCTGATCAGCCACTCCACCATTTGTCTAGGAAACAAAATTAATAAGCAGTAGTTTTCTATTAAGCCATCAGCAGAAAATTAAGGTCACAGTGGAAACCAACTCAAATCCCACCTTTGCCTTTTTACATTGCTTTCTCTGTTCATCACCACTTCCTCATTGTGTGGTTAGCGTGGACTCTGAAACTCTGAAGCCCCTTGTAATTTTGAAAAGGTAAACAACTTGGAAGTAGGTGATAGCATGGGGGCACCTCCACGTTATATAAGTGCACCTGCATCCATGAGCAAACTTGTTACTCTAAATTGGGCGTAAAAAGAAGTGTTTAATTTGATGAGGTCGCATATATGTGAGTCACTCCTCCTAACTGCTAATATAATTGAGACTAACAAGTTAAATAATCATATTGAATTCGTATGCACAGGGCAACTGATCCTAATAAAAACTGTTAAATTATAGAGTTATAATATATTAGAAATTTTCTGTTAGGTATCCTTCTTTCTTGGGAAGCATATATAAGTGATAACAAAAACAAACACCATGAAAAAAATTACGTGATTTTTAATTCATTGTTATGGTTACACAGCGCATAGTGACATGATGATGATTTCTTGAACCAGAAACATGCAATGTTGAGAAAGATTATAGGGCAATCCAAAATCAACAGGACAATAGATTTTATTCATTGTACAATTGAAGGAAAATAGCACTCAATATTCTTTTGATTTTTCAAATTTTATTTTAATTAAGGCTACGGGAGGACACGAATGGAAATTTTGCTGCAAGTAGGTATGAAAAATTAGTGCTCTACTACTAGCTATAAAGTATGGATACATATATTGATACAGATACGGAGATACGATACGACACGACAAGGCTATACGAAAAATCTCTAAAAACTAGGAGACGATACGTCATGGATATGACAATAAAACTATATACTTTAACACATATTTTAACAAGAAAATATTCAAATTCAAGTTCATTTGATTTGTTGGAGAAGAAAAGTTGGAAATTTAATCCTGTTTATATACAAAAGAAGAAGTGTGAGAGTTATATTCATTGTTTCAATTAGAGGCAAGTTCTTTGTATTCTAAAACTAAAACTTTGTGTCTTAATTAATTTTCTCCTCTTAATTTTTCATCTGAAAGTGTAAATGTATCCTAAAAGCTGAATATGTGTATCCTAAATGTGAGATGCACCTATCCATCAAGTCAAACTCGCATTAGTTGACCATGATATATCCAACGAGTGTCCGACAAATATCGCATCCGATAAAGTATCAAATATGGAATATGCCACCAAACTGAAGTATTCGTACTTTATAGACCACTAGCTAGCTAGAAGCTCCCACACACTGAGATTTAACTAGCTAAAAGCAACCTTAGATAAGGAAAACAGAAATGCATTACTAAGTTGAGCAGATTATGCCTCCTCTGAAAGTAATTATACTTTTCAAAACGTGTAACTAAGAAATCTGCAAGTTGCAGTAAGCAAAGCTTCCAAAAGCACTACTAAATCTATCACAGATATGAGAGCCGCTCACTCCATTTACGCTTCGTTTCAAAGTTGCTAATTGTATTGTTCTGAGTTCTCTCATGGGTTGGTAAATTGTAATTATCAAGTGGCAGATTAAAAGTAGCTAGAAACGTTTATCAGTCTACTTAAATCCTTCTACTTATCTATTACCAGAAAATGAAGTCCTACTTATCTTTGACAATGATGAAGTATGAGAAAAGCTAGTATATAGGACAAATTGCCCCATGAAGGTATTAAAACAGCATGTGCTCTACTCATTTCCCTCTTAATGCCCCTATATAATAATCAGGGAATATTTAGTCGAATGAGGATTTGGGGTCAATTTATGATGAGTGCCAGATGAAATCTTTGGTTCAAAGTAAATAGATTGTGTGGGCAGGGTTGCATTTTTAAAAGTCTGAATTTGAGTTTAAGTTTGGACGGCTAGTTTTCTTTGACATCTTCCAGTGGTTTCTCTATGTTGATTAAATTATTCAACTCAACCTTTAGTAACATTTTCATTCAATATTACGTATTGTTAAATGGTTTAAGATTTATTTGGAACCCACCACAAATTAATTTGAATCGTTCAATAGCTGGACCATTGAATAGTACGTGCTATTCAAGATTTTTCCCTTTGAGTGTTCCAATAATAACTTTAATGTTTGAACTTACTTTAGCAAACAAGTGAGTTACTAGTCTCTATTGCAATATGCTCAAATGTTTCTCGCCTTCTATAACTCAAATCAGGCTTTTGTTCGCTTCTATGCCTATTTGGATCGTTGGATACTAAGTTTGAGTCCATATATCCGTATATTGTTCTACAGGTTCTTTATGGCTAGATACGATGAGTTCTATGACGACACAGCTTCGGTTGATGGTCGCAATCAAGGTATAGGGTTATGAGTTAATTTAGATATTCGGTTATTGTGGGTGGTATGAGTTTAGTATTAATGTAGAGTTTAAGTTTATCTAATGCATATCGTTTCCTATCAAAAAACTTGTTAAGAGAATTTGCTTACTTGGATCCTAGTCATCAGGCTTAAGCCAAGTAAAATAATTAAGATTAGTTAGTTGAACTCCAAGTTTTCTATTTTTCTTAATTCTATTATTATATGCTTAGGGTGCTTAGCTATAGCAGTGGCGGAGCCAGCATGGGGTCATTGGTTGCTTATGAAACCAACAGTTTCAAAATCCCTATGCATATTTGTTTATATATTTGTATTTGACCCATATAAACAACTATGACAAACTAAATTACAGCTTCCTCCTTCTTGTAATTCTATTTTCTTCTATCATCCTTGTCTTCCTTTCTCTCTTCTTGTGTACAACTCTATTGTGCACATCAAGTGTTCGATGAAATGCCTCAGTTGACAAGCCTTAGTAGTCTTAACCATTACTCAACAGTTTTTGCAGCTGCCCTCAACAAGCCTCTACAGTGGTTGTTGACATATGCTGGCATAAACTTTTGGCAAATGTTGGCAGGTGCCCACCAGACGCTCATTGAAATGGTCCAATGAAGTTTTTTTTTGTCGGAATCATGACCCCATGATTTGAAAATCCTGACTCCACCACTGAGCTAGAGTATATTTACTTGATCTGGTAAATATGCTTGCATTATTGTCTTTGTTTCTAGATCACCATCCCATTTGTGGCTTAGAAAGACAGAAGCCATTCATTCAGGCATTTGAAGGGTAATTCTGATTATACTATGAATGAATGCCTGGTGTTTTCCATACTTGATTTGTTAACTAAAGAAAAGGGCCGGTTTGATTCCATAGATTAACTATCATGCAAAGTTCCACTTACACATGCATGTGTGCCAATTATATCTTGCACAAAAAGGAATTCAAATCTGGACTGTTAAAAATAAAAGCCTAGGGTTTATGAGAATATTTTCTATTATGTATTATTTTTTTTGTTGAGGCACTCCAACGTGTGACTCTATTCTCCAATCATAGCCAGTCCTGATATGGAGCAAATGGACTCCTCACACAGGGCCCCAAACTCGAAGATCCCCCAAAAAATTAAAATGATACTGTGTACATAGCTGAAGTCATATTTTCGTATAATTATTTAGTAATTCAAACAAGTGACAGAAATTGAACTCCAGTGTGTTGGTGAGGTTGTTTGTTGTTAATTGACAGGTGATGGTTTCAAAACTTGCTGCTTGTATAAATAAGTAGTGTTTTTTTTCTTTGCTTTTGTTTCTTCTTTATAAAAGAGGCTCTTTAGTTGCATTATTACATGATTTTATATATAATATTTTTAATGTGTAATAAAACATCCAAAATATAATTAACTATTTTTTTTTAAAAAAAATCATCATGTTTATACGAAAGAGGCCCGTTTCTTTTTTTCACACCGAGCCTCTAAATTTTCAGGATCGGGCGGCCCTGTGTCCAACATGGACACCCATCACAAAAAAAATGAAAGTTGCAAAAAATTAACCACACGACCAGTTGATAAG
The DNA here is from genome assembly GCA_018257905.1 of Gillenia trifoliata. Classification (NCBI taxonomy): domain Eukaryota; kingdom Viridiplantae; phylum Streptophyta; class Magnoliopsida; order Rosales; family Rosaceae; genus Gillenia; species Gillenia trifoliata. Next base: position 16,082,284 of record CM031081.1, on the reverse strand, counting down.
TAGCTAAAAATGAATTAGTTATAGCTATTTAATGGATATATAAGAAATTTGCTAAGGATAAACCTTTACAATTTCAAATTACGATAAAGTGTTTAGCTTCATAAACGCTAAACTTTATAATAAAGCAGTTTGGGTATTATGTCATTGTCATATGTTAATAATTAGCAACATAAAATATTTACACTTCCACTTGTTGATTACCAATTTTTTTCCCATTTTCTGGTAAAACTTGGGGCAACTCTGTAATTGTAACAACAACATGGGGGCAATCCATGTTGGGATTATTTTGTTTCTTGGTGTTTAATTTTCCCAACTCTGATTTCTCTGGTGACACACTGGCTTCAACACTCTCAAAATTTGCAAGAGATGCAAGTTCGTTGACAGACTCAATGATTTTCTCAGTGCAGTTGAAAACATCAAGCAGAAGTGAGCCAACTGTTGCTGCTGGCATCACTTCTAAAAGCGCTGTATCTTCCCACAACCCAGATTTAAGTAAGGATGTGAGGGACTTGGCTGCAGCTTTTGCCTTGGCAATGTGGGTATCAACAGAGGGTGATTTGGTCATTTCCTTGAAACCTAATGCTAGTTCCTTCAGTGCCTTGCCAGTTTCCAAGCTTAATTTTGTGCATGATTCTTGAATTTTAATTAGAATTTCTGGCGATAACTGCAAATTAAAATACACCATAATGGTCAGTCAAGTTAATTAAGCATGTCCGCTAATTAATATATAGCATTATTTAATTGATTAGTTTTATATTATTTTTCCCATACATGCATGTACGTTGCCATACTGTGTAAGCACCGTCTTTTTACATGGGTCCATTAACAATACAAACCCTAAATTTATAGTGTGTTCTTCGTTCTTTTTTGGGTTTAACTTCAGTGGTACGTACCATTGAATGGTACGTACTGTTGAATGGTCTAAGATTCATTTGGGACCCGCTGCAAATTAATCTGGACCATTCAATGGCCGTACCATTAAATGGTACGTACCACTGAAGAATTTTCCTTCTTTTTTGTTTACTTTTGTTAAATATAGTTTTATATATGTAGGTTCTAAATTAGATCGACTAAACCTTGTATTTAGACAAAAAATATATGTTAATAGGGATTTTGTATAAATACTTGGTTGTCAGAAGTGAGGCGGCTATGAAGTGCTTCAATCCGGTAGGCACATTGTCGAGTTAAAGTTCCAACTTTAAGGTATTGCTTCCATGGATGACGAAAAAGGAAACGTCCGTGACCAGGTTCCCATCTTGCAAAATTAGCCTGAAATAATAATTATGAATAATCATCAGGAGAGAGAGAGAGAGAGAGAGAGAGAGAGAGAGAGAGCTTTACTCACCAAAGATTCCTCACTAGTTTTAGAATTGAGAACACTTTTGTATCCTTGGAAAAATGCCTTGTCATCTTTAGAGTCTACACCCTCTAATGTTTTGAAGTATTCATCTCCAAATCCTGTAAAATTTTCAATTTATCACGTGTTTATAATTATTCTCATACCAAGAAATGGAAAAGGACAATTACTACTAGAAATAGCATGGTAGTTTGTTATCCACAACTATTGTTTTTATTGTTTGAGTTAAAGCATTCAGATTTGTATTTAAATTTTGTCAATTTTGGTAGGTATCTTATCACATTACATTATTAAAATGTTGATTATTTTAACCTAACTTTCAAAAGAAACTTAAGCTTGCATGGGATTGCTATTGCACAGTAATAACCCCTTACAAGTTGAGAGATGTTATTAGCGCTCCGAAAAAGTCATCATGCACTCCTTTAAGAACATTTTCTCCTTTTAATTTTTACATATAAGAAGTATATAATGACTTTTTTAGAATGCTAAAGTTTCTTATAAGTTCTCTCTACTTTAAAGTAAGTGCTAAGATTTGATATCATAATATTTAGTATATATGTCATCCCAAATGATTTACATTTAGGTTAATATATATAATATACCTTCTAAGAAGTTTCCTAGCTTTTCAATGTTGTTAGCAATGAGGTTGTGAAGATCTTCACCACCCCATACAGGGCAAACCACAATGGATATGATCACACAGGCAGAGCCACCAATGAAGATGGTCGACAGCCTTTTGTGGGCCAACTCCAATATTTCATCATCTCGAAATCCAGACACAGATATGAAAGAGAATGTCAATATAAAGATCAACAATCCGTAGTCATATCGCGCCTTGATTTTGGGAAAAAATCGTATAAATGTTGATGTGGCAGCTGCAAAAACGCAAAGATTGGATTTTAATTAACATATAGGAGAAAACAAAAAAAAAAAGCAAGTGTTGATGTTTGTTTAAGATTATATAGATAGATATATATACCTTGTAGGAAGACAAAGAAACCAAGTACTATGGGCTCGCCTATTTGTCCAGATAGGCTAGCTAGGTAATGAGCTCCAATACCAAGAGCACCGGCTACTAGTGTTGCCAAAGCTCTATTTAATCCCTTTCCAAGAGTAGCTCCTAGAAGCATGTCAATAAAACAGTCACAAATTAATAAAGTTTATTTTTTTAACGTACGCATCACATAATGTGGTTAGATAATATAGTATGATCAACATACCTACTGAGAACTCAAAGACAACGACAACAGTCATGACAGCCCACATCGCAGAGGCACCAAAGTTGTTGTAAAGTGGCTGATAGTAGTAGAATAATGAGACCAAGGTGATTGCAAATCCAACTTTAAAAGAATGAACGATTCTTCTGGGGTCGTCTTGCCCAAGCTTTTTTGTCATCCTTGCAAATTCGGAGACTTTGCAAGTAGTCATGGCAGGGAGCTTCAGCCACCAACTAGTTAATAACCCTACTTTCTCATGACTTGCAGACTCCATCACTATGTCCAGAATGAATGATGTACGACTAACTAGCAGCTTTGCATGAACTGTGAGAGAGAGAGAGAGATATAGATGCTTTTGAGGCGCACCACAGGCTTGTTATTTATAATGGAAAAAGAATATAGGCGAAGATTTTAAAAATATTATTTGAAGTCCGTCGACACAATTGAGGGCCCTTTTGTTCTGTACGGTGAAAGTACAAGAAGTTTCAGAGAAACCAAGGGTTGAAAATGAAAAGTGAAAAATATAAGTGCGTTGCACCTCTGGATGATGTTGTTACCCCATTAACGAGTTACCCCATTAACGAGCTAACAATTTGATTCTGAAGGGTAAAGAGTCCCATCAACTGGCTTTTTTTATCTGGCAATGAGAAGTATACTAGCTAGCTATCTTATTTTTTCAACTCTCTTTCTAATTCTGAACTTGAACCTCATACAGTCATACTCAACCAAACATTCTGCTTTGCCTAAAATGTCATTTCAGGCCCAAAAGTTGAATTTAACTTCAACCTTTTTATCTATGTACATTTGGAATCTGTTATGTGCACAATTGAATCCGATCGGACTTGTTATTTTGGATAGGGCTCGAGAGTCTTGTCTAATGCTTGTAAAATAGTAACAAAGAAAGTGCAAGTGGTGGAGTAACATGGTGGATAATGTTCTCTCTTTCAATCAACTGTGTTCCGGATTCAAACAATCTCCTTCTCTTCAGTGTAGTTTAGAATAATAATATCTCTTGTAATCTCGAATAAATAAATAAATAAATAAACTTTAACACAAACTCAAATTCTCACCCACCGTTAACTAGGGGGTTTTTAGGAAAGAACCGAAAGGAGGAAGGGCGAACCTTTGTGTGTTGCACTTGAAACCCATGTACGATAGACAGGTTACGGAGTCCCTGTTATTTTGGACTCAGATTGACCAAAGTACGTATCTCTTACGTGATACTCTTTAACCCCATCAAACAGTGGCTTGGACTCGTGTCCAATTTAATGAGCAATGTTTTGTTTGATCCAGCCAAGCAAACGGGACCGATATATATTTTACAATGTTTAGCGAAATAGATCAATGTAATTTTGGATGTAGCTAAAGCAACTTTAGATACTTTATATACTAGGGAAATTTATAAGGTAATTGTTTGGAAGTTCTTTCAAATTGACTGAAACCAATTTTAGTGAAAATGTTTTTAGGTTCTAAAAGTACTTGACTTGCAACACCAACCAAGCACTTGTAGGAAGCACTTCAAGTGTTTTTTCAATATTCACTTGCATTTTTATTAAGGATTGGTTTTAAAATACTTTCGCCAAAAGCACTTTCATTTATTTTAAAAGCACCTCCAAATGAGCTCAATAAGTACTTTGGCCTCAACTTCATACATGATCGATCTGTTGACACGAAAAAAATTGAGCCTTTATGAGTTTAGGTGAAAACGGGTGGATCCGTTAACTAATGGGTTGATTTAGTGTTGATAAACTTTATAGGCCCAGTATGGTCTACCACCAACATCACCTATATTGTCCCAACTTAATCTCATATTACTAGGTGTTGGATTTTATCACAAAAGTCATCGGTGATATTAACGGTTAAAACTCTCATATATTAATTGTATATTATTTTTGTTGGGGTTCCAAGCATATTACTGGAAAAAATTTAATTCGAATAATTAAATAAGAACAATTAAATATGCAACAGAAAAATAATAAATAACATACAACATGTTGCCCCAATTATATATCCGGTTGGTTGTAATCAATAATGCAACAAATAAAGATAGTGATGAGATTAACTTACTTGAATCCTTAGCCACGTGCGTACCACTTGATTGGATCATCCTTGTGCTCGCGATCTTCCTCTTCATGATCATGTGAATCTAAGAGTATAATAAACTAGCAACGGATGATGGAGTGATGATTTAAGTATGCTAGCAATATCTCTCACTTAGATCAATATGGTTTGGGCGGCACAAGGTGTTTTTAGGCTTAGGATTTTTCTCTCTTTTTCTCTAAGGGACAAAACTGATCGTAGGAACATATGAGAGAACACATGGGTATTTATAATACCCTAGCCGCACCCTTTGGTGAGCTTGACGCCAAGGAGTCCTACTCCTTGCGCCAAGTCCATCACTTAAGCCCTTTTGGGCTTGTGACTTGGATCCTTTTAGTTAACTAAAGCTCAAAGCTTATTTTAATTAAAACCTTGTCTAATAGGCCCAAATAATTAATTCAATATAATTAATAATTAATTATATCTAATCATCATCCATATAACGTTACTATACTATCATAGGTGTGTGAACTATTAGGTTCTAACTACCACTGGCAGTGAAATTAATTAATAAATCAATTTAATTCCACAAACCATGAGTGACATCTAGCAGCATCTCATAGCTACTCTGATTACCAGAAGTATACGTGAACTAATCATGATACTCGTTTGAACCTTGATTGTAGTTACAATGCAATTTGGTTCTTCTATCATCCATATCCCGATCAAGATTTATGTGATATGTATGGAATTATGTCAAATCACATATTGATATCTATGATCACCATGATGCATCTCATGTTGAAGCAGTTCTTACAAACATAGTTTGATCAATAGTTACTCTGGCCAGGGATTTTCGAGATGAATCTTCAAGTGGCTTCCAGGGATATCTCTATCTATTGAACAATTACCAAAAGGCGATAGATTCCTTGTTGTGCATTCATGTATCTTCATACTCATACATATGAACCCGGGTATCACACTATCGGGCCCATTCGAAGCAGTGAGGGCTTTGAGGTGAAATCAAAGTTCAAATCTATAAGCACAAGATATCGATGATGCCTCGCGTCTGAGAACTATTTGCATATTACAACGTGAAGCTTAGTACATTTGACATGTTGTAAGAATCTATACGTTTAAGCTTCTTAAGCAGTCAGTGTCCAGTGAACTTGTTCAGCAAACAAGGACCTATATATCCACCACGTGTCCAACGCATAGCACGAGACCATCCTAACCTTAATGTGATATACACTGGCCTTACCAGATAGTCTATGTCAAGTTGACTTTCCAAAACGGCTAGGAACTTAGTTTAAGGACTAAGTGACTATGGAATACAAGTCTTCATGACCTAACCTCATTTAGGACATTGCTTCCATACCTTAAGTCCTATGGACTCAACATAGTATATTATCTCTATAATATAAAGTCAAACTCATGAATGAATAAAACTTGCCCTTTTTATTTATTAATTAATATGGAGTTGTTACATAATATCCAATATTACAAATTTGGCTTTTAAGGCAGAACTCCAACAATTTTGTCATATGACCAATATGAAATCCAATTCTCCAATACGCCCCCTCACAAGTGGCCCCACGCAGGTCAAAAGAGAAACCAATTCTAACATCGGAAATTGGTCAAGTCATTATACCAAAGCTAATGCAACTTTTCGAGAGCTCTATCATCATTCAAGAACTAGAGCCAACACAAGTTTTCAAGGGCACAATCATTCAATATCCTTAAGTTAGAGTTAGTGCAACTTTTCGAAAGCCAACTTAAGAAGGCAAATTCAAGCCCAGTAAATCGAGCCCAGAAAGTGTCAAAAGAATAGCATGTTCTGATACCATGAAGAAAGTTAAGGTTCCACTATAAAACCAATTGCCAATATAGGGAGTAGCTCAACCTACTTATAAACCCATGCAAGATCCCTCCTCCTATCAATGTGGGATTCATTCTCAACATGCCCCCTCACGTGTGGTAACTTTTCAAGCTTAGAACGTGGACAACACAAATCGGGTGACGTGGAGCGCGTGTGGTCGTTGGGCATCACACATGGGACAACATTTGTGTGTCAGATATTTAGAGAGACGAATCACTGGTCCACTCCTAACCACACTGATACTGTCCCAACTTAATCATCTATTACTGGGTTTTCGGTTTTATTACAAAAGGTCTCGGTGATATTATGGGTGAAAACTTATGTATAATAATTGTATATTATTTTGTTATATACCCATGTGGGATCCTATTCTCCAACAAGTGTTAGCTATAGGTACCCATTTCAACATGTTAAGAGCATGATTAAAACACGATCCGACAATCACCATCACTGACTTTTCCCAAAAACACGAATAATTTTCGTTACTGCATGATTAGAAGACTATAGCTATAGATATTTTGTTCTTTGTTCATTGTTGTTCGGCGTTGCCCATTTGAAAATAAGTTTTCAAGTTCATTTTCTAAATATAAATAAATAAATAATCGTGTCACTTATTATTTTAACGGGTCGGATGTGGGTTTAGCTTTTTCCATCCGTTAGCTTATAACCGGTTGACAAGACACGACTCATTAACATAATAAGTTAACATGAACATAACAAACACAACCTGTTTGTTAGGTCTAGGTCTCTAATAACGAAATTTTATGTGTACACCTATTAAATTTGTTAATTATAATGTAATTGAATAAAAATGGCTTCATTAATTCTCAAACACTCTCCAAACAAACAACATCTAACTCTATAGTCTCATCCTTTCAGTTTGTAACTAATAAAATTAGAAAAGCTCTTATGGAGCCAAAAATAATTCGAAATATTATGAAGCTGACACGTAAATTTTTATTCAAGTTTAACAAGAAAGCCCTTATGAAATGGCGAGGCTGATATTTATTCCCATGCCCAGCTCAACCATCAAGGGGCCCTATGACACACCCCACCCTCGATACCCACGTGGATACCGAGTGCGAGCGTGCTGGCCGACACTCGTAACTGACGAAGCCATTAAATGCATGACAACACTTAGTGTAACCAAAATTAAATTGTAATAAAGTTGCAAAATCCGATTTCAATATGCATATGGTTCAGAGCGTACTAATTTTGAAACAGCGGAAAACAAATGATAAACTGAGTTCCTAGAATCTCTATCCATAACAGGGATGGATATTATTATAGAAACTGAAAGAAAGGTAGATCCCTACATGGTCGGGATGGATGATCAGAGCTGCCACGCAAAATCCTTGACTGCGCCGGATGCACTATCACTATGTCCTGAAGGGGGCGCAAAAACAAAAGTGTGAGTGGACAAAAATAAAAGTTTTCGCAAACCTTTCTCTTTTCAACATACTAACCCCCTGTTTGAAATCCAGTATAGCCGTAGAAATATACTATCATAGTATAGTTCAAAAAGATACTTTTAAAAGCATACCGAAAATAATTCCAAAAGGTATAACATTCATAAATCACCATTTCATAATTCCAATAATATAATAAGGGAAAACCAACACAGGGTATATGCGCGATCACCCATGTACGGGTTGAGGAACAGCCTCTCAATCACCGTACAAGCTCAATACGTTATCCAATAATTTGTACTCCTAGTACCACACACATGTAAGCTTGCGCCGCAGCGCGTCACACCCGAGTCCTTACGTAGTGGGGCCTTTTCCCCATAAACAACAATAATCGTAAGACAAGCTTGCACTAAGGTATTTACCGGACAATACCCCTGGAGTACAGTGCGTGTGACCCAAACATGTGAGAACTGTCCTACGGTCGTGAGAACGGTACTACAACGTAGTGAAAGCATACCAAGTGTGTTTAAAAACATACATACATACTCATGTGTATAGATATAGGAGCCAAAATCCCATTCATAATTCCCAAATATCAAGTATTGCATAAAATAAATATTTCCCTCAAAACCATATAATATAATATCATTTAATATTTATGCAAAAGTGATATCGAAGTAAAAACCCATTTCATATCATATAATCATACTTGATAAATAATCCCAAATCACCAATTAAATCCATTTCCCAATATATATACCATAAATAGAACAAATATGGTTGCATAAATAATTATCAACAAGTATATATATTTATTAATAAATATATATAAATAAACATGCCTCAAAGCCATTTAAAACAATTTATAGTCAAAATCATATTCAATTTCAAACATAAAATTCATTTAATAAAGCAAATGTCCACTCACAGGTGATCGGGAGTGAAATCTCCCTCGGTGTTGCCCTCCTCGGTGTGCGGAGTCGAGGATTACCTATTTAATATTAGGGAACAAATTAGAACTTCCCTAAAATAAATTAAAAATAGGCCTTAAAGAGAAATACCCCAAAAATAATACTATTTTAGCGAAAACGGGCCCGAAAAACGATTTCTGGAGCCCGAAAACACTACAGCCGCCGTCCACCGCCGCCGGAGCCGCCGTGCGCCGCCGCACGCGCCGGGAAATGGTCGGACGCGCCGCCACACGCCGGGAGGTGGCTACACGCGCCGGCCACGCGCTGGCACACGCCGGCACACGCTGGCACGTGTCGCCACGCCCTGGCTCGTGTTTCCACGCGCTGGCACGTGTCACCCACGCGCGGCACGTGTCCCCCACGCGCCTCACGCGCCGTCCCACGCGCGGCTGACATCAGCCACGCGTCTGCTGACGTCAGCGCCGTTAAAGTTAACAGAATATACCTTTTTGGACGGAATATGCTGACGCCGTTAGGAATATTCTGTTACCGTTAACGGAATATTCTGTCGTCCCCTTCCTCGCGCCGGCCGCCGGAGCCGCCGCCGTCTGGTTCGCCGGAATTTGGAAATTTAATACTGATTATGTCCCAAAACTTCAAAAATCCATAACTTCTTCGTTCTTTGGCCAAATTTAACGTGTCATATATCAAATTGAAGGTATTGAGGAGTAGAATATTTTCATACTGATTTGAGGCCGGAAAAGTGGCCGGAGATGGCCTGAAATTGGCCGGAAAGCTTCGGGAAACCCTAATTCCGTTCTCCTTCAAAACTGCACCAAATTGGACGTTCTTTATATCGATTTGAACCTACTCCATCCAATAAAACCGATGGTAATGGTTTCGAGGCTTACATATGTCGGGATTGTACAGAAAATCGATGAACAGTTTGCCTATTCCATTCCGACGTCGGTTTGAACGATCGGGTTCGAGTTTGAAGATTCTGAAATCGCAGCCTCGTCCGGAATGACGAGACGATTGTGATGGTATGGATTTTGGGCGACGGTTTGACGGTTTTGTGATTCGTCCAAAGGTTAGGGTTTCGGTGAACTTTTGGTTTAGAGAGAAAATGGGAGAGAAAGAGTGAGACGTGCAGAATGATGGGGTGCAGCCAGCCAAAAACCCTAATTCCCACACACAGAGTGGAAAATTACCAAAATGCCCCTACACTTTAAAGTTCCGTAAATCGTTCGTTTGAACTCCGAATTGAGTTCCGCTTGCGCCCACGCGTTCGTGTCAACGAGTACATCAAGAATATGTAAAGAAATAAATTTTTACAAGTCGTCCCGAAAAGTCAACAAAGTCAACATTGACCCTAGGGGTATTTTAGTAATTTCACATAAATTTTGGGACGGGTTGTAACACCCTAAGCTGTTAACTACAGTTTCTCCAAGCTTCGTTGCCCATGGCAAAGAGATAAGACAATGGAATTTAAGGTAGGATTAGTAACTAATTGATACCTTTAAGCTTTCCTTATTAAATACTTAGGGCTCATTTGGTAAGTGCTTTTAACTAACTGAAAGCGCTTTTAGAGAAAATATTTTTAGGTTCCAAAAGCACTTGAAGTGCTTCATGCAAGAAGCACATGATTGGTGCTTCTTGCAGAAAACATTTCAAGTGCTTTTCCAGGATTAACTTGCATTTTTACTAAGGATTGGTTTCAAAACTATTTTCTCTAAAAGTACTTTCAGTCATTTAAAAGCACTTGTCAAACGAGCCATTATTCCTTCAAGCAAGGAATCATAATCAAATCCTACGAAGGATTCTATGAGATAATTCGAAAATATTGTTAATTATTTAATAATATTTCTGAGATTATTTCCTACTCTATCCAACAGATGACACACTTTGGCGAACTAGAAGCCAACACATGACGTGTGATCCCACACCCTATGGCCGACCACCTCCTTCTATATATACCTCATCTTACACCAAATTCTGGTAAGCTTTGGTACACAATCAAACCCTAAACACTCACTCTTTTCAAAGACTGACTTAGGCATCAGAGATCCATTAGCAAAACCCTCCCCCCTCTCCCCTTCCCCCTCCTCTTTGAGGCGCATGAATTTGGTCATTGATCAAAGGTGTTTATTTGTTTTGTAGGTACAAGTTTGTCAATTCTACAAAGGGCGAGTTTTTGCTACCACAACTTTAACATGAGGTTTTTCCTCTAGGAAATATAATCTTAATTTTCATGTCCAATCCTACGCACGGTGACTAAAATTGATGCTTTATGTAACTGATATGTCAATATGATGTGTGTGGGCTGTACGTGTGTGTATAAGCTATATTTCTAACAAGCTGTACATCCTCATGAATATGGAGAGATTTTTCAGAGTACTATACGAGCCGATACACCACGTGTCATAATATACGTGAAGAAAACACTAATGAATATGGAGAGATTTTCAGTGTATTCACAACATGAGCCGGTACTAGCTTGTGTTCCCACTGGAGAAACATTGAAAAATATATTTTATCTCTACTTATATTATGACAAATAGTATATCAGCTTGTGTTCCCTTGATATATGGAAAAATCTGTCGCGAACATGATATATTTCATGTGCCTTCGCGGCTTTCACTACGTACGTATTTGTAGTCCATACACTAGTAGAAAAAATGGCTTGGGCGACGAAATTTTGGGCGACGAAGAGAAATTCGTGGCCCAAAAGAACTTTGGGCGACGAAAAAACCATATCGTCGCCTTTATTTGGTTTAGGCGACCAAACATTAGGCCACCAACATTTTTGTCGCCTAAATGACCTTAAGGCGACAAAACTTAAGGCGACGAAATTTTTTCGTCGCCCATAAAAAGTTTAGGCGACGAATAGTCCTCTTCGTCGCCCAAAAGATGGAAAACTAGCGCCAAATAACATTTTTGGCGCTGAATTTTTGGGCGACGAATAAAATTCGTCGCCTTAAACACTTTGAGCGATGAAGGTTTTGTGGCCCAAACTTTGGACTATAGGCGACGAATTTTTTGATTTAGGCGACGAATAATTTCGTCGCCCAAAACCTATTAGAAACCTTTTCTACCCGAGAGGCAGTTTTTGCAGAAAAAATCTGCAAACCTCTCTTTTTCTACCCGAGACCAGTTTTCCAAATCTCTCTCCCTATCTCACTCATCTCTCTCTTTCTCTCCCTATCTCACTCATCTCCCTCACCACCTCACTCTCTCTCTCTCTCTCTCTCTCCCCAAGCTAGGATTTTGCTCCTCCTCCTCCTCCACCACCACCATTTACTATCCTCCTCCTCCTCCTCCTCCTTTTCCTCCACCACCACCACCACCGGAAATCGTTAACGGTAATTTTTAGTTTTTAATATTTTATTATTATTTATGAATTGTAATTAACATAAATTAATTAATTTTGTATAGGTTTGTTGCATAGGAGTTTTGGAGGAGCACCAATTTGAAGGTATTTTCTTGATTATTTTATGTTGTTGAAATACGAATTTATTTTATATGGTTGTCTATGCAAATGATTTGTATGTGTTGAATAATTTTATGTTGTGTTGTAAGTACAAAGTTAATTAATGGTAATTAACTTTGTACGAATTTATTTTGTGTTGTACGTACGAAGTTAATAGTAATTAACTTCGTATCTATTTTTTTAACAAAACCTTAGTTTCCCGTTTGAGAATTAATTGGATTCGTGCATGGATGCGAAAGCGTGACTGCGATCCAATTGATTCTTGAATTGTCCCATTTTTGGACAGTTTGGGAGTGCACATTTGTGTGTCGTAGTTTGCGGTTCACGGATTAGGTTTCGATTGTGGGTTTTTGGTAACATCTTCTTACGTTCTTCAATTGCATAGTAGATATTTTATATCTACGTTGTGCACTTGGAGAACTGTAGGGAGATGCTGCCAAAATTTGCCCATGTCGAAATCTAATCTTGGTGGATCCGTAAACTACGGCACACAAATGTGCACTTCTGAATGGGATAGGGCCTTTACCGGAGTCATAAGGTGACGAGACATAGTTGAAGTTATTCTAATGCTCTCTATCTCTCTCTCTCTCTCTTTGTAATGTGGTAACAGGAAAAATGGACAGGCAGTGGATATATAATCCGAACAGATGTGATGCTGAATATTTGGAAGGAGTAGATAATTTTATTGAATTTGCAACGAGACACAACCGGGGACATTCTCATATCAAGTGTCCGTGCAGATTATGTAATAATCATATGTGGGAGACCCCTAACCATGTTCGCCATCATTTGGTAAGAAATGGGATGACGCATACCTATATCATATGGAATCGTCACGGGGAACCATTACAGCAAGCTTCGTCTTCATACCAGTCACGAGCGGAGAGTGGTGAAAGAAATTTATCTGGTAATGACCAAGTCATGGGTATTATAAATGACTGTTATCTGTACGCCTCGATCAATGACGATGAGGAAGTGGGGGATGATGTGCCTCCCGCGATGGACAAGGAAGCATTTGATAAGTATGAAAGGTTATTGAAAAATGCCAAGCAAGAAGTATACCCGGGTTGCGAAGAATATTCGGTTCTTACGGCGATTGTGGAGTTTTTGCAAGGCAAGATGAAGTTCCGTATGTCAAACCGGTGTTATGACTACTTTATTGGTATTTTTGCCAGGATGCTTCCAAAACATAATTGTTTGCCTAAAGATTATAAAAGTGCTCAGAAGGTGCTGAATGGTCTCGGCTTAGGGTATGAAAAAATCCATGCATGTGTAAATAATTGTATTGTTCTATAAGGAAAATAAAGATTTGGATAAATGCCCTATTTGTGATGAGCCGAGATATAAAATCACACTTAAAAAAAGAAAGACGAAGATTCCAAAAAAAGTGTTGCGTTATCTTCCATTAACTCCTAGGTTGCAACGCTTGTACATGTCGACGCACACTGCAACCGACATGAGATGGCATAAGGAAGAAAGGGTTAATGATGATGTTATGAGGCATCCTGCAGATGGCCAAGCATGGAAAGACTTTGATCGGATGTACCCTGAATTTGCAGCAGACCCACGTAATGTCAGACTGGGACTTGCCACCGACGGATTTAATCCGTTCGGAGTTCTAAACCAAACCCACAGCACTTGGCCGATCGTCGTAGTTCCTTATAATTTGCCGCCTTGGAAATGCATGAAAAAGGAATTTACGATGATGAGTCTGTTAATCACAGAAGATCCAGGAAAGTCCATAAACGTCTATTTGCGCCCGTTGGTTGATGAGTTAAAGAATTTATGGGAAAACGGTGTGCGTACATTTGATAAGTCCACCGGAAAGATGTTCACATTGCGAGCAGCAGTGATGTGGACGATACATGATTTTCCTGCTTATGCAATGATTTCCGGTTGGAGTACGAAAGGTTATATGGCATGCCCAGTTTGCAAGGAAGACGTCACCTCCGATTGGCACGCCGGAAAGGTTTGTTATATGGGTCATCGTAAATGGTTGTCGTGGGATCACGAGTGGCGTATGAACGATACATCTTTCGACGGCAAAACAGAGACCCGCCTCAGACCCAGAGAATCTTCGGGAGATGATATTCTGGCTAAGTTGAACAGTTTAGAATTCGGTCCATCTGGCAAAAGTGTTACTGGGCCCAGACCATCTTCGCATCATAACTGGACGCATAAGAGTATTTTGTTTGAACTCCCATACTGGTCCAAGTTAAAGCTGAGACACAATTTGGACGTGATGCATATTGAGAAAAATGTCTGTGATACATTGGTGGGGACAATTCTAGACATTGAGGGTAAATCGAAGGACACGATAAAAGCTCGTCTGGATTTGGAACGGATAGGCATAAGGCGCCCCTTGTGGATGAAGAAAGTTGGCAGTGTACTCAGAAAGCCTCATCTGTTTTTCACTGTGAAACCTGAGGGGAAGAAACAATTTTTCAAGTTTCTTTCTTCCGTACAATTTCCAGATGGGTATGCTTCAAATATCTCGCGGTGCGTGAACGTGGAGACAAATCGATTTTCGGGATTAAAGAGCCATGATTGTCATGTGCTAATCCAGCGCCTTCTCCCAGTTGGTATTCGAAGTTTGTTGCCTTCTGATGTGGTTAACCCGATAGTGAAGTTGTCCAGATTTTTCGCCCAGTTGACTGCAAGGTCGTTGCGTGTGTCAGATGTAAAAAAGTGCGGAGATGAAATTGTACACATCCTTTGCAAGTTCGAGCAGATTTTTCCGCCAGCTTTTTTTACTAGTATGATTCACGTGATGATACATTTGGCGGATGAGGCGTTGCTTGGTGGACCAGTCAACTATCGGTGGATGTATCCAATAGAAAGGTAACGTCGACCCATGGCCTTTGTATGATTCTTCATCATTTTATACTTGTTTATTAATTACAAAAGCCGGTTTTCGATTTTGCAGGCTTCTTGGGGAGTTTAAAAAATTTGTGCGCAACAGGGCCAAGCCGGAAGGATCCATTGTGGAGGCATAGATCGCATATGAGTCGCTCACTTTTTGCGCAATGTATCTAACTGATGTTGAGACGACTTTCAATCGGCCCCAACGCAATAACGACGGTGGTGTTAGGAAAGAAAAACTTTCGGTGTTTGCACAAACTGCACGTCCGTTTGGCTCGTCATCAAGAGGCGAATCATTTTCTGAAAAGGACATGGAGGTAGCGCATTGGTTCGTACTCAACAATTGTGACGAGATTGGCCCGCTTCTGGATGAGCATGAACATTTGATAAGCAGTTCATATCCTTCAAATTTACATGCCGAGAAACACCGTGCATTGTTTCCTCGTTGGTTGCGCGAACATGTAAGTTTTGTACTCTTTGGTTTCTTCACATTTTAGGTTTTTTGTCATTGTCTTCATATGATCTTGAACTAACAAGATTAGAATTTTTTGTACTCTTTGCACTAGGTTTTGAAACTGAAGGAAGAGAATTCGCCGTCATACACCGAAGAATTATATAACTTGGCGGTCGGACCGTTTCGCGCTGAATTGTACTCAGGGTGTCATGTGAACGGCGTTAAGTTTGTGGATGCTCAGCGTGATGACAAGTTGTTAACTCAAAATAGTGGGGTCTTCGTCCCGGGCGGTGGCGACAGTGCCGATATTGAGTTTTATGGCAAACTAACAAGTGTTGTACAAGTGCTTTACAAAGACCGATGCCAAGTGATTTTGTTTAAGTGTCATTGGTTTGATACAAATCCAAACACGAACGAGAGTGTTAAGCGAGACGAAGGGTTAGTATCAGTGAACACTAACACACGTTGGTACGATGAAGACCCTTACATTTTAGCAACTATGGCGAAACAAGTCTTCTATCTTGATGACCCGAAGGCGGGGGATGGTTGGAAAGTTGTGCAAAAAATTCATCACAGAAACATATATGATATTCCTGACGGAGATAATAATGAAGACGAAAGCGGACCTGACCAACAACTTTCATCGGAGATAGATTTTGTTTTGGCAACACCGGTGGATAGAAATGTAATCCAAGAACCGCTTGAGGTAGCTGGAATGCCTAATCAAATACCATTGATTCCATTACACTGACCTCGGTGATCTGAGACGCTACAATCCTCCGACTCCCGCACGACCGAGGATGCTGATGGTGAGGAATCATATGCAAGCAACAATCTGAACTACCAAGCGAAAATGATGAAAGTGACGACGATGATGTGTATTATATTTCATCTGCACTAGCAAGGTTCGGATGTGCTGAAATTATATTTCAATAAACATTGAAACATACGTTGAACTTGTAATTTGTAACGTTGTCAAATTATTAAGAATAGACAATGAAACATAAATTATAATGCTGTCAAATTATTAAGAATAGACATTGAAACATAAATTATAGCTCATTTACTAAAGGAAAATAAAGACAGAATACCTTAGGCTTATTAAATATTTTCTGTGGCCCAAAGTTACTTTGGGCGACGACTTATTCGTGGCCTGGGTAGCTTTGGGCGACGCACAACCGTTCGTGGCCCAAAGTATCTTTGGGCGACGAATAACCATTCGTGGCCCAAAAAGCTTGGCGATCATCAGCTATTGTCACCCAAAGATACTTTGGGCCACGAACGGTTATTCGTCACAAAGCTACTTTGGCCACGAATAAGCCTTCGTCGCCTCAATTGCAAAAATATTTACCTTCATTTCTATAATAATCAAAACATTTTATGAAATATATCTTAGGCGACGAACTTATATTCGTCGCCCAAATTGTCTTAAGGTGACAAATAAGACTTCGTCGCCCAATTATTCGTCGCCCAAAGTAAAGTATTCGTCGCCCAAAAGGTATACCTTCATTTTTTAAACCTGTCTATTTTTAAGGTTTTGGGCGACGAATGAGTGTTTGTCGCCTTAACATATTTTTTAATTTACACTAAAAAATCTCTTAATAAAGTAAATGATAAGGGGGAAAATTTTGTAAAAAATATACAAACGCTCGTACCGAGAAGGCCTACAACTTTCGTTTACGTGTCATCTCCAAAATCGAACACTAGAAACGATGAAGCCTATATTGCAAATTTAACCGTCGATTAACGTTTACGTTTACGCTCGGTTATTATATATGTGCATTGTTTTTTCATGCCGGATCTTTTTATGAAAACTTGATCTTTTACTAAATCTAATAAGATGAACGGTTCAGATTTTTTATATTATGTCCCCATCTTTATATTGTAGTCAAATTTGTATAAGACGTTATATAATTTATGGAAACTATATAACATCATCACACTTTTCGATCAAATGTTAATACGGGGCCATTCTATGAACGATCGGAACCGTTCATCTTACTACATTCAGTAGAAGATCATGTTTTCAAAAAAGAATCGGGATGAAAAAAACTCTATGGACATAAAAACGGAGTGTAAACGTAAACGTTGATCGACGGTTACAAAAGAATATAGCCTTCATGGTTTCTATTGGTCATCTTTTGGAGATGACACCTTAACGGAAGTAGTACACATTTTCGTTACGAGCGTTTTTGTATTTTTTACAGATTTTTCCCACTTCTGAATTACTTATTATGATTTTTCCCACTTTCTGATCTTTAGGCGACCAAAAACATATTCGTCGCCTCAATTGGTTTTGGGCGACGAATTATTCGTCACCTAAACCTAATTGGCTCACCGCCAAATTTTTTGGCTGATTTTGAAAATTTTAAAGGTTTTGGGCGACGAATTTTTGGGGTTTGGGCGATGAAAAGGGTTCGTCGCCCAAAGTTGGCTGATTTTGAAAATTTTTAATGAGCTTTTGGGCGACGAATTTTTGGGGTTGGGGCGACGAACCCATTTCGTCGCCCAAAGTCCTGTGGTTTAATTGCACCCCGTGCTCTTTCTTTTTCTTTCTTCTGCACTGTCTTCCTCCCTCAGCCTAGACGGCGAATCGCACGAGCTCTCAGCCCAGACGCCGACGACCCCGTGCTCCGGGACGGATTCCATCTCTCTCTCTCTCTCTCCGTTTCCCTTACCCTCTCTCGAGGTAGGTTTCAAAGTTTGAATTTTTGTTCTTGAATTTTGGATATTGAATTTTTGTTCTTGAATTTTGGATATTGAATTTTTGTTCTTGGTTTCAAAGTTAGGAATTTCAGTTAGGATTTGGAATTGAAATTGAAATTGAAATTGAAATAGAAATAGAAATTGAAATTTGATTTGGGATTTGGAATTGAAATTGATTTGGGTTTATGGACAGTGAGCAATTTCAGTGTGTGCTGTGCGTGTGCAGTCAGTAATTTGTTCGAATTTTTGGATTATAGTGTTTAATAAGAATTGGGTTTATATCCTTTGAATTTGATGTTAGTTAATTTAGGCTTCTATTAATTTATGCCTTACATATTTGTGTGATTACAGAAGAGGCTGGATTGCAGTATTGAAACAGAAAAACCTGGTTTTGTTCTTCACCGGGTTTTGACAGTGTGCGTGTGTGTGTGAATGTGCTCTGTGTGTGTGTCAATGCTCTGTGTGTGTGTGTCAATGTTGTGTGTGTGAATGTGTTGTGTATGCAGTGTAAAATGGTGATGTCTGTGTCATGATTGTGCAAAATGGTGCATGTTATTGCTTCTATTATAGGTTTCAAAGATTCTGCTGCATTATAATTTAAAAAACTAGTTATAGTCACTTGAAATAATCAATGGTGCAACCTTACACCTCTATCTTTACAATTCGATGCTTCATCTTCATCGGCACACCTTTATCTTTGCTGTAAAAGAATCTGTATGACTACCAGTCAGTTTCTATTTTGGTTGGGCATTGTAGAATTTAAATATCAAGTGCATAGTTTGAATATTCATAACAGCAGGTTCTGTATTTGGATTTGTAGTGGATTATAATTTAAGAATTTCATCTGATGAACATCCTTAAAATTTCGGAATAAGTAATAGGTCTTCGGCCAGCTTTCCAGATAGAAAGGAATTACTAAATACAGAAAGTACTTCTATTAGGCTATTAGGCATAAGGATCTGATGTATTTGCTGTTAGGCTATTATGTGATGTATTTGCTGTTGCTTCTGGTTTATGTGAAAGGGCATAAGGATCTGTTGCTTTTGGATGTTTAGGTGAAAGGATATATGGTTGGTCAAGTATGGTTGGTCAAGTGGGAGAAGTTGTAATAAGATACCATTTGCTAATTTTTCATATATGGTTGGTCAAGTGGGAGAAGTTGTTTTCAATGGTGCCATTAGAATGATAGTGGGTTATGAGACCACCTACCCATCCATGCGTTGACCAATTTTTTGTTGGATATTAACCCTAATCATGTTTGTAAATCGCATCGCCCCCTTAAATGAACTTTAGTTGCTTTAGGTTGCTTGTATAACATTCTACGATTGTATTATTCTGTTGTCTTTGATAGAAGTTGTATTGTAAGTACATAGATGTTTAACAATTTATTTAATATGCATATGTCATTTTATTTAACAATTTGTAACATGCTGAATTTACAGATGTCGGGTTTGATTTCTACACGCCGCCGCTCTAGTCCTAGTGCAGCTCCTTCACAGTCGGCCGCTCAGGATGTCTCCGAGGCGCCTGCCTCGTCCACTGACTCGGTGACGTTTCCTGTAGTGAGTGCACGTTGGGCTCACCGGCGACAACGTCCCGAGGACGAAGGCCTTCACGCACCCGAGACTTCCACAATCGACGGCGAGGGTTCGCGGACAGGTAATATACCCTTACCTCTAATCTTTTTCATTTTTGTTCGCTTGTTTAATACAGTCTAGATCAATTTTTCAATGGATGTTCAAACATTTGGTACGATTGTCAATTTTGTTGCAATATGTTTAAGGATATGTTAGAATATGTTAGAATTTAAGAATATTTTGGAATATGCTAGAATTGTTGGATATGTTGGAATTGTTGGATATGTTGGAATTGTGTGGATGTGGATATGTTGGAATTGTGTTGGATATGTTGGAATTGTGTTTGATATGTTGGAATTGTTGGATATGTTGAATATGCTAGAATTGTCGAATATGCTAGAATTGTCAAATATGTTGGAATATGTTGGAATATATTGGATATGTTGGATATGTTGGATATGTTGGATATGTTGGAATTGTGTGGATGTGGATATGTTAGATTTATTGTTTGCAGGTTATGGGAAATGTTAGACTTTTAGGGGAGGTTCTGTCGAATTTTCTGTGGAGTTTTAAGATGCCGTTTTAACCTTGACTTTCTTATTTGTTTTGTCAGGGAAGAAAAATACCCGGGGCCCTTGCAGACAATTGAAGTCTATGGGGATCACACGGGCGAGTAACGAAAAGATCACCGTCACCTTTTCTGAGGAAAAGAATGGTTCGGACACATCTGACCAGCACAGCACCCTGGTGTCGGAGATAGGGGCGATATTGCGTGCCCATTGCCCTATGCAATGGAAATCATGGCAATTTGTCCCAGATGAAACGAAGGCGGCGATGTGGCACGAGCTGTCGGTGAGTGTATTCCATACTTTGTACTACTTTGTTTAATTAAGTCCAATATTTTGTATATTTTAATAATATTGTTCTATATTTGCAGGTCAACTTTAACACTACGAACCTTGATGCCAAACGAGTAAACTACATAGACGGCCTCTTCAAAGAGCGGTACAAAGAGTGGAAGGCCGACCTCCACAAAGTTTTCAAGTTGTATTCGGACCCACAGATTGCTTTAGACCGAGGATGCCCTAAGGAGTTGACGGAGCGGCCTGAAGATTGGGAGTGGTTATGTAACCACTTTCAAGACCCTGCTTTTTTGGTAAGTTTACACATATTTTATTATTTAACTCAACAATTAATATATGCACTAACAAATATATATTATTTAACTCAACTTTTTTGGTTCAACAGATCCGTTCTCGAGCCAATGGGATAAATAGGTCGAAAAAGGTACTTAATCACCACTCTGGTTCGATGCCCTTTGCCTATAGACTGGCTCAACAACGACAGGTAAAACTTTACATGTTTTTATTTTTAATATAATTTAATATTTCTTAATTTTAAATTTTAACCTTTTTTTTATTTTTTAGCAAGGTGCGAAGTTTCCGGAGATTGACATGTTCCAGGAAGTTTATGTCCGCCCCGGTGATGAGACGGCTCAGCAGCTCCATGTAAGTTTCTTTAATTACTTGTTAATTTTCTTTTATAATTATTATAAACAATAATATATAATTTCTTATTACAGGCCACTATGGTGGAGAAGAGCAATGCTCATCTCGAAGAAGTGGCATCGCAGCTTCCCCCCGACATCCCTATGGAGGATGTCACTCCAACTGAGGATGCTGGTCTTCGTATACTAACGGAGACGCTAGACCAGACCCTTGGTCCTAGGTGGGGTAGGGTTTACCGGGGGATGGGGAAAGCGCGACTCCGAGAGAAGGAGAAGGGTGCCTCATCTTCTAACAACAATTCAGAAGAGGTCACCACATTGAAGGCAAAAGTCTCAGACCTGGAGCAGAAGCTAGAGGCTCAGGCAACCCTATTAGAGGCTCAGGCAACCCAATTCGCGTCTCAGATGAGCCAAGTCTTAAACGCCCTCCAATTGTCCGGCATTCCACTCAATACGCCATCATCTGATTCGCAGCCCCCTCAGTAGCTAGTTATTTCGTTTTAAGATTTTAATTTGTTTTTATTATTAAATATTGTGTACGTACATTTCTTTATATAATCAACTTTGTTTTTTACATTGTTCATTATATTGTATTGTCTTTTAAATACCAATTAATGAAACAAATAAAAAAATTTTTAAAAAAAAAATATTAATCAATAAAAAATAAATAAATAAAAAAAACATAAAATAAAAATAAAATAAATAAATATTTTGGGCTACAATAGCCGTCAAGCCGCCAAAGCTACTTTGGGCCACGAATTCCGCTGCCGCCCAAAGCTACTTTGGGCCACGATCTCGCTGCCGCTCAAAGACAGCTTTGGGCCACGAATCACCCGTCGTCGCCCAAAGCTACTTTGGGCCACGAATCCCCCGTCGTCGCCCAAAGATACTTTGGGCCACGAATCACCGTCGTCGCCCAAAGCTACTTTGGGCGACGAACGTATATCCGTCGTCGCCCATATGTTTGGTCGACGGACTTTGAGCGACGAATAGTGGGCGACGAATTATTGGTCGCCCAAACGTTTAGGCGACGAAATATGACTTTGGGCGACGAAATTGTTTTTGTCGCCCAAGTGCCTTTTTGTACTAGTGATACCAGCCAGCTTTAGATAAAAAGAGAGAGCAACCTGCCCACATGCGTGCGCGAACAAACACATGCATAGAAGACCCGTGATTTGTATTTTCTAACAGCTCTAAGCCGTCAATCATGTTTTCTATTTGTTTCTTTTCTTCTGTGTTTTTGGTCTAGAATCTTTGGTTTGCTTGTTAAACTTATCCAAAGCGTTTCAAAGATTTGAAGAGAAAAAAAACAATGGATGCTGTTTGAGAGGAGAACTTATTCAATCCATATATATGTAAGTATTCTGATTGTAAGTCCAAACTTTTAGTGGTGTGTAATTGATTTTGATAAACAAGACAGACATTAGAGCATCAATGCAAAGAAAGTTGAGGTTCCAATCTTAATTGGCAACGAGGGAATGACCAAACTCCTTATAAACCGCTGATGTTTAAAGTTTTTGATGTGGGATAATCCTTTCACATCCTTACAAGCATAATTATTTGGGGTTGTGAATTTTTCGACCATGACCTAACACAAGCTAACAATATATGAAGCATAATAATGGTAACTATGAACGTATCAACTAACACTTTAGTCTAATGATATGTCTCTTCATTGTAAGTGATAATTTTAAACTCGACTCACATGAATGACAAGTACAATTATATATTTGTGTTGAGTTTCATATATACCTTGTTATGACTAACTCATTGTGTGAGTTAACCCAAATTCGCTTCCTTGAGTAGAATATAGTTGTATCACATAAAATAAAACATATTTTTCAATTGCAAGCAGGAGAAAGGAATGGTTCATCTTCACAAGAACAGCATATTCCCGATATCTTCTATGCTTAAGTGCATATGACAGATAAGATATAACGAAACTTTTTGCTTCAAAGTTAATTTGTATATATTGCACTATCTACTTCAATGTTGCAACTACTTCGAGACCTTTTCTTTCTTTGCTTTTTCCTTTTTTGTCAACTCTTTTTTGGTTAATTAAACAAGATTATAAGACAAGGATAATGCTCACACCACTTTTCCATTTCTTTTTAATCGATTACGGACAGGAATCAAATTTGTGATTTCTTATAAAATACATTAGACTGAAATCGATGAAGCTAGTTAGTAAATATAGGTTTTTTAGCTAAAATGATCTCTGACATTGACATTTCAGTTTAGTTTCTAATAATGAAGTGGTTTCTAACATTGAATGTCGAATATCAAGGTGGTCATTCCGTTAGAATTTCGTTAATTTTTTTGCTAGTATGATGATGTGGCACACAAGTGGTCTTACCGAACCAATCATATGCCCACCACATAGATTTTTTTTTTTTAAAGATTCAAACTAAAATTGATAAATTTTAAATAAAATAAAAAATAAAAGGGAAGACGTCGTTCATGAACTTCTCCTGGGGGATGTAGTAGAGCTTGTCCAAAGCCACCATGAGAAGCAGGAATTGCACTATTTGGATGGGGAGCGTAAGGTCAAAATCGAATAAGGCCGCCTTTTCTATTTCCTCCGCCAGGAACAGTGGCACCCAGGTGAGCGAGGTGGCTGCTATGGAGGAGAGGGAGAGCAACTAGGGCTTTGTTAGTTGGGATTTTGGGAATGGAGATTTGGAATGGGATTTTGGGTTTTGGAATTGGGGAGGAAGGTGAGGAGGAGATGGGGACTTTGGAGGAAGCCATGATCATGTTGGCCATGGCAGATGGATTCATCTGGTTTGTGTGTTGTTTTCTGGATTTTTAGTGGTTCTTGGAGATTTGAAGGTTATCAGATAAATTTAGTGGTTCTTGCAAAATGGTTTGTCTGAGAGTTTCGTTTTTGAATTGGGTTCAAAGATTATAGAGAATCGATGCGATTCAGAAGAGTTTCTAAGGACGCGACGACTGTGATCGAATGATTCGAAAACATACCGTAAACGTACCACCTCGATTAGTTCATTGCATTAGTGAAGAATGATTCATACGTTCAAATGACAGTTCGTGACCTATCTTATCAAATAGAAAAATGTACAAAAATGGGCCATTCCTTTAATCTTGAGACCACAAACGGTCCACTCCATACTCATCATCATGGTTAAAAGTGAATTGACTAAAATATTCACATAACAATTGTAAAAACTCTCAGTTCATGGCCTCATTTTTTCTGATTTCGTTTAGGGCTGTCGAGAGAGAGCGCGCTCAGAAGACTGAGTTAGGGTTTTGGGTTGAGCTTAGATCTGTTAGCCAGTCAACACCACCTCTTCACTAGACAGTCCACACTAGTTCCGCAGTCCCGCCTCAAACCCAACCA
Source organism: Gillenia trifoliata (assembly GCA_018257905.1). Taxonomy (NCBI): domain Eukaryota; kingdom Viridiplantae; phylum Streptophyta; class Magnoliopsida; order Rosales; family Rosaceae; genus Gillenia; species Gillenia trifoliata. The sequence continues at coordinate 16,057,517 of CM031081.1, read as the reverse complement.
ACCATGTCGAACCTCCTCTGCATCCTCGCCTTCCTAACCGTAGCCCTCCCATTTCTCGCCCACTCTTTCCCGCCGGACCACCCCACCAACCGCCGCGTCCTCGTCTTGCTCGACGACCTCGCCCTCAAATTCTCCCACTCCTTGTTCTTCAGTCTCTGCAACTGTGGTGGTCTTCTGGATGTCGAATCTGCTCAATTGACCTTTCCGCTGTGATTTCTCTGAAGATTGCTCTTAGTTTTGGATCTGGGAAGCTGGAATTGTTTGACGCTTGGTTGTTTTCCCTTCTGGGTTCTTGATTCAAGATCGAAACCATTCTCAGGTTCTCTCTAAATTTCTGCATACCAGGTGTTTGATTAAATGCGTTAATGAAAATTTCTTCCAATTTCTATTGATTTTCAAGGCCAATGCCATCATAGTTGAATGTTTCTGAAAGATTATAAGGCCGATGCCATTCCTTCTTGTTATTGCTAGTAGATTCAGTTGAATTCTTTGATTTGATTCACACATCATTAAGACCAAAGCCAAGAGTGTGTTTCCTTTAGCTACAGGTCATGGCTTGCGAATTCAGCATTTTTTTATGTTGAATTTTTTTATTGTTCGTGTTTTTGAATGCTTTTTTTTTTTTTTTCCAAGAATTTTGGATTTGATATGCCTGGATTAGGATAACAGGATAGGTTTGTTATTTGAACAGCCTTCTTTCACCAAAATCAAACAAATAATTGTCTCAAAAATTTTGAATGTACACTAAATAATGTATGGTTTATAACTTTGGTGATAAGCTGTTTTAAATAAGTCAAATATTGAGCATATTTTTGAGTGGCATCTTCAAGATTTGAACTATGGATAATAGAACTCAACTAGTTTCTGGATTTTCTAGTGACAGAAAGATCTTTACAAAACTCAAGAGTTTTAAGAGTTTTAAACTTTTTATTATTTTATAAATGATAGTGTTATGAAATTTTTTTCAGGTTTTACATGCAGATGGCAAGTTTGGTGGTTCAAGTAGTGGCTATAGTGTGTGTGGTGGATTGCATGGGGTGGGTTTATCAGTCGTCAATGCCTTATCTAAGGTGTGCATTATCTGGTGGATTGCATGGCGTGATGGAATGGAATATCAGCATAAGTATTCTCGAGGAAAGCCTGTGACAACTCTATCTTGTCATGTGCTTCCAGTTGAGTTGCAAGATCGGCAAGGAACCCGCATCAGATTTTGGCCTGACAAAGAAGGTTTTTCTTATAATTCTTCGAGTTGCAGTGAATTTGATGGTCGTTGGTTAAAGTTTTTAGTTTATTCCTAATTATTTGGTAGTTTATGTTTGCTTTATCCGATTCTCATCTCGTCCTGCAGTCTTTACAACTACTATTCAGTTTCACTACAACACGATAGCTGGACGAATTATGCTGTTTTTTAAAAAACTTTCTGGATGAATTATGCTACGCACGTGGACGGTATAATTATGGCTATGTATGATTTATGCTAAGACATATACGAAAATATAAAACCTTGCATAACAGTAAAACCTTGATGGTTCGAAATGCAGTTCTGGCTTGTTCTGGGGTGGATAAATCACCAGTATGTACTGTTGGAAATAATTCAACAATCAATGGCAAGTTTATTTATGCTAATAAATAAATACAACGTACATTATGCAGTATATAAACAATACGAAATTATCTTAAGAAAAACGAAGATCGAGGCTTGCGTACCACAATGTCCTTGAAATAGAATTTCGTCCCTACTCTGTGCTTGTAGTTCGTTGGACGTCTACTTCACCAGGATTCAACGATCTAAGTCAAAATTCCAACATCGGAAAATTGACTTCTGGCAAATATCAAATGTGGTTCTCTCAGTTGGATGGTTTTGGTTTTCAAGAAGTTTAATGTAAAATTCTTAATTAATAAATGGCATGCAAATGGATGAATATATAGAGTATGGATACTTGTTCGCAACAGGTATGAGGATTGGATGTGTCTGATGGGAGGCATCTGTTCGAAAGGGTGCTTTGCTCTCTGGTGCTCCTTCATCAATTCAGACTTCATCTAAAAGGATGAGTCTGTTGGAAGAAGAAAACTTAAATTCGAAATTAAAAATTAATTAATTAATTAACGGATTTAATTATTAGAGCCCGAGCCCCAAGGCCCATCTTTTGACAATTAACATATTAATTATTAATTAATTTTCACTCCCAAAGCCCAAACTCAAGGTTGAGCCCAATTTTCCTCTTCATGATTTCATTACTCCAATCACTTTATATGAGGTACAAAACCTTATAAAGGGTAAAAACTTTTTAGTAGTGACCAATATGGACAAAGGTTGGAATGGTATTACTACTCAAACATCTCCAACATGTACCACTTCACCTCTGCGTCATCTTTCACAGCTTGGTCGCTTTTGGCTGGTATGTACTATAAACTGAACCTCTTTTTTGCTCTATAATATACATTTAGTTCCTTCTTTCTTGATTCATTAACAAACTGTCTTGTAGTTTTATTTTTTTTCAGAGGAATTTTCCTAAACTTGCAGGCAAGATTTGTGGCATTACCAAAGGCCAAGTGAAACCGACGAAATTTTTCGATTGGCCTGAGATGATTTATTGTCATTATGAGTTATTCTAGTTAGCTCACCGATGATCTCTCTTGAACAACTATGAACTCTATAGACTAGATATAAGTCATGGATCCCCTTTTTCATGTATGCTAGATTTTATAGAAAATATTCTAAATGAACAAAATGAGTGATCTGTTTTCATTATTTGTTGCTAAACAAGTGTGAATTGACATGCTAAAGGGGATTGCAATGTAATTCAATAGGAATGTCTCACTGTGCTAGTATCTCAAGGTAATCGCGCACTGTCATATAACTCAAAACATGTACATTCCATGCACAATGCATGCTCAAAACACGTACATTTCATGCACAGTTCATGCTCAAAATGTACAAGCCATGCACATTCCATTTTCAGAACCATGAACACAGCACCTTCCATGTCCATGACAACAAATTTTCATTTATTCATTACTCAGAGAAAAAAAAAACCATGCACGTTCATTGATTGAAGCCAAAAACTTGGATTCTATAAGATAATTTAAGACCAGTCATTCACCAGGTGCACGATCGATAAACAAACATCAATATCTTAATAGATAAACTAAGCAAATAAAGTTAAACTGGACCAACCAATTCATACAAAAATGGACATATATTCTATTAATTTGTCCTTGCTTTAAACTATAACAAACATAGGGAGTATGTATCCTTGTTATCTTGAGCGCCTATCATATCATAAACTACCTTAATGTGAAAAGTATCAAATATGTAAATACACACTATATGCATTGTATGTACACGCTATATGTACTATGCACACACTATTACCATGACATGCACACCGTGTCTACTATATGTACATGATATGTATACTAGATGCACATGATATGCATAAAACTGGAGATTGGACAAGGAGCTACTTGTGGCATTTATAATTCACATTTACTGCTGCAAAGGGTATTTGTATAGTTGATACAATTAGAACATAATCTAGAAAGTCATAATAAAAATATGAAAGATCCAAAAAACCGAATGCAAAGACTAGACCAATGCCTATTAGGCTCTAAGTATGCAAACCAAATAACAAGAACATAAGACTACAAAATTTTAACGTCATAGGGCCGCGTTGGAGGGCAAGCTCGTGGATATCCTTGACAATGTCGAACACAACATTCTCTGACATCATTTTCAGTTCGTCTATTTTTCGTGTTGAACCATTCCGCAACAATCCTCGATGTTTCCTTGGGACTTCTAGCGAAGACGCCGGCCTCATTGTCCACCACATAAGGCACATTGTCCTTTTACTGCAAGGTCTTGCCTTGAATCGTTGAACTACATTACGAAGTGGGCTATACAACAATGTGTGTCAAAAAACATGTGTCTCTGGATCCTAACACTATATATATATTCGTGATGCCCTGTATGCGTATGCCCTAGCTATTCCAGTTGACGTACGTACAGGCGACCAGAACCATCCAAGAAGTTCTTTTAAAATCAAATGAAGGTTTTCAAGTGCGATCACTGGTGAGAGCCCGCAGCACCTTCTTTTGACAAAATTGGAAACTTTTGGCATTAAGTAATGATTAAGACATCCATTTTTCGGTCCAGATTAATTATGATATGCACTTGCATACAACATGTAATCTCTGTTTTTTTTTAAAAGAACATATTCAATTTTGAACCTAGAAAATGATTAACACGTCCACTCGTGCAAACTTCAATTACTTTTCGCTTTTTGGTCATTGTTGAGAGTAATCCATATAAAAAAAAATAAGAAATTTTTACATGTGCTTAGTTGAGCTAATTGATTTTACGATGGGATTTTAATTTTTTTAATACTGTAAAACATTTCTAAAGTAATACTTTATAAAGGAATAACCTCCTTAAAGTCGTAAAAAATTTCGGTCCCAACTTGAAACTAGTTATGTATAGGAATAAACTCCATATTGTAATAAGTTATAAATTTTCTTGATCTCATCTTAAGGAAACACACTACATAGTAATAATTGTCAATGAGTACAAAAATATGCAATATCACAAATAAAAATTTTAGATAAACTAAAATATTTTTTTAAAGTTATTTGAGACAATGTTTTAGTTTTTAGAGTTGATGCTCTGTTTTTGAGCTTGTGGGTACGTATTACTTCGTCAACATGAACACCTTCTTTTTGAAGCCAAAATGTTTATAACTTCTTAAGCATGTTTACAACTTCTTGGCATGAAACTTTTGGTATTTCCGTATTGTCATTCTCAGAATTATCACATTCCCATGTTTAGGAAATACATTCATTAAGGATAAATAAGTCAATAGATAATATTTTTTAACTACACCTCTATTAAGTAATAACCTCCTTAAAGTTATAAACTTCATTTGGTCCCAACTTTATGACTTTATAGAGGTTTTACTGTAGTATAAGAGGCAAGTTGTCTCGCGTGTGAAGCCTAACGGCCACACGTACTCAATGTCACCTGATTTTTGTTATCTATGCGTTAGGCTTGAAAATTCGTCATATGTGAAGGCAGGGGCGAAGCTAGAAAGTTAGTTTACTAGGGGCACAACTAAGTAGTGGCAAATGCAGGACTTTATTTTCGTTGCATCGTCCCAACAATAGTGCGCGCATCACCAAAAACAGTTTCCTATTTTTTAGGTGAGGCATTTTGTCGAGCACTTGGCTAACCCATACCATTGTGTTCTTAGCGTACATCTCCGCCTTTTAGTACTCTTTAAATTGTGTCTTTAGGTCATTATTGTTGTATTGAATAAAACAAAGAGTTAAATTATATGTGTATAAAGTCGGGAGCTTAATTTAATAAGACGATTGGGGGAATGAGAGTTAATGGGCCTTTTATTATTTTAAGAAAAAATAATTATAACTTTAAACTTTTCGAAAAACAGTGTCGTTTCATTAAAAACATATAGGTTTTCCCATCTTCTTCATGAGCTGTTATAACCAACTTTGATATTCGCCTCCTAATGCTCTTGAACAAGGATAGAGTTGCACTGGAGAGATGTCGATGTTGTTTTGAACTCGTCTATTTCACGGAGAATGATTGAAGAAGAGGTATTTTTGGGATAGTTTGTAAGGATTACAATTTAAGCCCTTCAAAGATCATAGTTAAGCTAATAAATTACAACATTAAACAAACTACAAAAACTGTATATAAACATTATAAGAGCATTATAAAGACTTTATAACAACCCTAAGCCATGCAATCACATACCTGTAGAGATCGAAGAAGACGAAGCCATAGTCGATCACAGTAGTAGTCCTTCTTGTCTCTGCCAAAATCTTAATGCTTGTTAATGCTTGTACTAACAATGCGTCATAGTCTAAAATCAAGCCTATGTTTTGCAAGAGCAAAGGCCTACAATATATACAATCCGCTTGTCTCTTCTATTAGAATCTAAGTGAAACACTGGCAAGAAAACCTTGTCCAACAATGAGTGCTGAAACTAGGATGAAAAATTTGTTTCAATCCCATAACCTCTAGAACAATTTAAAACCTCTTTATATTAAACTTCTCTACACCAATTTGAATCCAAATAGTCGGCCATAACATACATGCTCATACTCATATTCTAACATAGTTTTGTTGAATTACTAATAATCATTAGGATCTTTTCATTGTAAAAATTCTTACTATTTTTCGAAATAAGAGTGATTGCTGCAAAACCCAAGTATCTTCTTGATCGTCTTAAAGCTAATGTTCTTTGTTTCCTTAATTTGAAGTTTGGAACGTTATTGCATTTAGTTGTTCTTTATGTCTTGAATAGTCTTGAATTATTTTTAGTAATCTCTTCTCTTGTTAGCTAGACATCTAGTGATCAAGAAATCTTCACTCTTATTATTTAAAAATTCAATCTTAAGAAAGGGTGATGGTGGGTCGAGCTTCAAGAACTTCGAGATGGAATCAAGAAACAATAAAGAGCTAGATTTCATTTTTATTTTTTGTGACAATCAATAGTATTTTACACTAAACTTATCTAAACTATAGAGAAGAAGATTTGAATTTGGTGTAGAAGAGGAGCATATTATTCTAACCAACTTCAAGTGTGGAATCTATATAAGCTAGAATTGGATGCACCATTTTTTTCTGAGAATTGCCTAGGTGCAAAGGCCAATGAATTTGCGGCACCCTTGGGGAAGAAGGTCATTTTGAATGGCTGCCGTTGCATGAAGCCTGAAGCCCCCTCCATATCTGAAGCATTGTGGGTTAGAGACTTAAGATGGATACGTTGAGAGAAAAAAATTTAGGCCCAATAAAATCATTTCAAAATAAGATTTGAAAACTTTGATTACTTTGCCTCTTTCTCACTTTTATCTCTCTTCCAAATTGAAGGAGTCACTAATTTGACATCAATTTTTTTTTTCCAACGATTGAAATGGAAACGTCTACATCAAAGTCCAAAGTATTTAACAACCACTCAGGCTCGAAACGATCCCATCTATGAAGGCCACCTTCTCTCAATACAAAAGAAGCCACTATATGTGATGTCCTATTACAAACACGGGGAGCAAAAAGAATCTCTACTGACCTCAATTGCTTTTGTAAACACTGTGTGTCGTATAAGAGACCTTCAAGCATAGCATCAGGTTGCATCGCACCATCAATCATGCTCACAAGACACTTAGAATCTGTTTCCAACTGAACCTCCAAAAAACCTTTCTCTACGCATGCCAAGAGAGCCGCCCTTACCGCTTCCGCCTCCGCCATTATACTTGATTCGCAGGGGAATCATAAAAGAAAATGAAGAGGAACACTAACGATGGCAAGTTGAGATACTAGTTGAAAAATAACTTCAAGTATTTAAGGGAGTTCTAGTTTAAATACCAAATCCAAAATAACTCTTAAGTTAAAATACTATATATTAGTTTACGTACTAGTTGAAAAATTAACCTACTTTGTTAATTAAACCAAAACAAGAGTCCATAAGAAAAACATTCAATTACCACGCATTCTTCCGCATGAAACATAAGTGATCAATAAACCTTGAAAACTCTAGGAATCAAAATGGCAGGCGTTATTTCATTAACACTTGGAAACCCCAGTCATTTAGTACTACGGTTAAGTTGTATTACTCTTCACTTGTAAGTGACAGATCTTAGGTTCAAATCTCGTGAATGACAATTTCGCAACCAATTTATTCTCCTCACTCTTTAGTGTAAATATATCGTTATATATAAAAAAAAACACTTGAAAACACTATGCCCCACCCCCAACGAGCAGGTAGCAAATCACTTTTGTGAAAGTACAAAACACTTAGAAAACCTAAAGCACGGCCCACCAACCTCTATACACTTGGAAAAATCTATACACCGCAAGTGCCGTCCATGGCTAAAATTTTAAGTTGGGCATGTAGTTCAACATTCAAACACCATTAGAAAGTTTTTGAGGAGTTTCTGACTAATTTAACAAATCTCACCCCTCTATAAGAAACGCTAGGTCTCTTCTTGGCGCGAGTCTCCTTATGTTAGAAGGTTTTATTGTATTTATTTCCTATTATAATTCCATTGTAATTAGGTTTCCTAAATGCTCTTGTAAAGTTCTCTTGTAAATACCTATAAATACTACACTTTGAACAGGATTAACATATGAGAATTTCTAAGCCCTCTTGATATCCCACCATCCTCTCGAATTTCTGCTAATTCGCAATCTGCTATTAATTTGCTTCTTAATTGTACTCGCCGTCTCTAATCATTAGACTCTCATATACCTAAGTGATGATGAAGATGTGGGATCGACTATGCTATCGAAATATTTTTTGAATTATGTGTAAGAATATTTCAATATTCTAATGTGGCTCACATGACATGATCCGTGTGTGATATATTCGGGTATAATGAATATTGTTTTGGAAGCAATCCTATTTGTCAAATTATGAGAATTGGTTTCCTCTTTTATTACTGTGATGGGTGATGATTAATTATGGGTTTCATTAGGAAACTAGTCCTCTCTTTGCCTATAATAGTGCAAATACCCATCTAAGGTGTATAGTGACAGAAAACACTTTTAGGGTTTTTCACTTGCAAACTAAGGTAAGAGAGAGAACACCAATTTCCTCCACTGGCGATTTAAGGTTTGGGATCTCATCGCGTTTGGCATCATGGATCAAAGTATGCTTGATTGTTTATTGTATTTCCGCATAATAATTATATGTGAAAATCATGAAGTTCGAAGATCTTAACTTAATTCAATTTATAACTTATATGTGGTATCAAAGCCACAGTTGAGAACTATCATGATTTTCCAGAATGGATTAAAGGTTTTGTAATTTGTTTTGACTTAATCAAATATGCATATACGAAATTACACAATACGGTTTGACTGCTCCAACGATAGTTCTGAATTCATATAATATGTCGATACAAGTTTTTCCTTTATTTCAATTGATCTCTCACTGGTCATGATTGCTAATTTAATGATAGACGCCCAAATATATTTGTTCTTGATATTTGAAATGTATTTTATATTAATTTCAACCTATATGAATATGCATAAATGAGATTGCTTTTAGGTTGGAGTTTATTTGTGCTTATGATTTTTAATCTTCTTGAATATGAAGGGATGCATTATTGGCATATTTGAATAAAATATATATTGTATTACACATCTATGCCATTAAAAGTCATTATACATATAATCTTGACCTGTTTGAATATATGTATATATGAAGACAGTTTTAATAGCACAATATAATAATTTCCGTTTTACAATATATGTATGAGTTTTTGGTTTGCAATTTGTTTGGTCATATCTTTCAGGTCTATTATGACGTCTATACTTATACAAATGGCACAATTTATGGAGAAACTATTACATATGTAAAACAGAAATTGCCTAGGTTCCTTGTCAACAAAGGATAATATTTGGATACTCACTAGTGAATACTCTATATACTCACTTTCTGATTTGGCCCAATTAAAAGATTACATGTGTTCCTTATTTTTAAAAGTCCAAGAAAAATTAAATAGTAGATGTTTTATTTTTTAAAACAATAAAACATGTGTTAAAATATCATTGGGCCAAATCATTAAAGTGAGTATATAAGGTACTCAATAGTGAGTACCTAAGTATTGTCCGTCAGCAAATATGCACATATATTGCAATTAATATATGTATGTCCATATAACTACTAAATCAAGTTTTGATGTGTATGAGAATATCAAACTTGAGAATTCATAATTAGCTCAAGATGATGCAATTATAATAATGCATTCTATTTCGCTGTAATAATACCACTTATGAATATATCCTATATTTCATTTAAAGAATTCATGGATATATACTTGTGATTGATATTTGATGGCATAATTGTTTTGGACCCAAACTAATGTATTGATTATTATTAGTATTTCATTGTCATTGTACATTGTCTAATGAGGAGAGGCAATGTAAAACTTATTGCCTATTACCATTTTAACTAAGGGAGGTGATGAGTTGAAATTTTGTTATATTTTATGATATTCCAAGTTTTTTACTATAGAGTGAATTGAATCGACTTTGCTCAATAAATAGAAAAATGGTAGAGTTTTAGAGCTGAGAAGATTGTGTCAAAGTTTCAAGCTTTAATTCTTAACCATTTGATCGTGGTGAATAAATAAAGGAGGAATGCACAGTTTTGGGCAAATTGACGTTTTGGCCTTTTTTGGCCTGTAAGTGATCCAAGATGATGTTTTTGGGCCAAAGTCTCTTCTACAAAGTTGAAGAGGATGTTTTTAGCTTTCTAACGACATATTATGGGCCTGATTTGGTCAGTTAAAAGAAGAATTTTCTGCAGTCCAAGTCCTTGTATTCCTAGTAGTATTTATAGCCGAATCTCTAGGGTTTGTGAGGACGAATTTTGGAGATTCAATTGGGGAGAATTCGGCTAAGCTTTTGGAGAATTACAACTTTGTTACAACAGTGTTTTCTAAACTTTCATCAATACATTATATGTTTTCAATTATGTCTATGCATAACTAATTCTTTTTCTAGGGTAAGGTCGTGAGCCTTTAACATGGATATGTAGTTTCTGTTTAATTACTTATGATATTATGCATGTTTACTTTGAATTGTCAATCACCGTTTTAAATTATCTATATATCTTAGTGCTTGATCACCATTAGGATATTTAGACAAGTAATTGGATGCAATTTGTGTTGGAATATCACCCTTAATTTGGTTAGAGCTTCTTGTGATTGGAAATTGTAAGTTCACTTTAGGCGAATATCACATTGTTAAGGGTTGCATGGTTTTTCAAAAGGTTTTCACAAAACGTGATGAGTCTTGCATGTTCATATTTCATCTGAATATCACAGATGGGTTGTATATTAGATACATGTTCTAGCTACAATATCACTAGTAGAATATGTATAAGAAAAACCTACTCTTCAAAGTACATGTGTAATTTATAAATAATTGGTAGAATTATATAGGAGTGTTAATGGTGAAGGTTGAATCCTAGTGCTTTTATACCTTTGATTATCTAAACTGTTTGAAGAATTGATTTTTATTATTTTATATTTCTGCTAAATTCAATTAGTTTTAATTTACTTGTTTAATTTATTTTAATTCATGATCTCAACTTTCTATATCTTGTATTAAATAGTTAATTAAGAATTGATTTTAACACAAATTATTCATATCAATCCCTGTGGAGAATGACCTTGCTTGAGCCATCTATGCTACAATAACCTTGTTCTCTGGCAAGTATTTTTGTATAATTGTAACCTTAATTGCGTGTGTGGTTAAATTCCTACCAAGAATAGGATATCGTATATGGAGTTCAACATTCTTATGTTTTAAAGGTTAGATCATCATGAGTACATTGATTTTCATCATTCATAAGATATTTTAGGGTCCCCTAAAGGTGGATCAGTTATTCATATGATTGGTGATATATACAAGGTAATTTTGTGTATGTTTTAGTTTTGTTTTTGGATATCCAAAGATAACAAAGTTTTTCTAATTAGGAATATAAAATTACCAATAATGTAAAAACAAATGCATCATAAGTTATCATAAGATCACTTAAAGAAGAGTTATGATGATACATTTATTGATATTCGGACCTTTTAAGTCTGAATTATGTTTTTACGTGTTGGTAACTCAAAGCTTTAATGATATGAGTATCTTACAAATTATATTGCAATGTCATTTTTAGTTCGCTTCATTCGCATGACTGATCTCTTTAATACATGATTTCTCATAGTAATGTGAACAAGTCCAATATCACCAAAGTGTTTTGGATCTTGATTAGACACTACAATTTGAGAAACTTACTGTTATTATTGTTAAAAGCAGTGATTTTTAGACTTTCCAAAAAGCTTCAGAAAGTTTGAACATATTGAGTATCATGAGTGTGCGAATGACTAGACTTAGTAATATAAATTAAGACTTTGCTCCCTTAAGTTGAAAGCTCTAAAGAATTCTTGAAGAATGCTTACAAGTCCACGTAGTGGACCTTAATGGCCGATCTTGCCATCATGAACTTTGATGGTTTGTAAAGCATAAATGAGGATGTTTTGAATTGACTAATTTAGCAAGAAAACTGAAGCTCTTGAGATGAACAAGAAGATGATAAATTTCTCTATACAAGGTGAAGCACTTGCACTATATGATTCTAAAAGAAAAGGTGAGTTTTGACTTTTACAATTTGGATCAAATTTGTTGCTTGTTGCAATGCTTGATGGGTTGAATAATGTTGTACTATTACTCTTTTTAATTCGATGCATAAGTTCTCCAAAATCCAAACTTAGAAGCTTTATGTAATGTAATGGTCATCGTTTAGATTTATTACGAACACTTATGTATCTATTTTCTTGAGCTTACTTGAAATTACTAAATTTGACCATAACAGTTTATCATCTAAGTTTGGTATTGAACGTTTTTAATTTGTTCAAGAATGCCTATTGTTGTTGACATTGATATTCTATTTTATAGTATGTACAAATTAAAGCATGAAAAGTTTTGTTAAAATTGTTTTGACTTTGTATCATAATGTTAGAACTAATTGTCACTTATAAATGAATATTCATGTTCTTGTGGTATAAATGACTGGATCACTTGTCCACGGAATGAATTTAGAGATTAATAATGGATGATGTTCTTGTGAGCTTAATTTTTATTAATCTCGATGTGTGTATATGAATTGTATTAAGGAAAACAAATCAAATACACCAAGAACGATGCCAGAAGAAATTGTTAGCTTATTGAAATTATTTGTACAAACATGTGTTTATCTTATGATGTTTTACTTTGGTTAGGGGAACATTATTGTTACCTATACCATCATGAATACATTTTCTTACTTCCAATATTATGATAAATAGCCTATTAAGATAGCTCATAATATATGTACATATATTCCGAACTATGAAAAGGAAGGAAATTCAATTTAAGGCACCTGCTATATGTGTTATTGCTCTAACCACATTATGAGATTATTCATTATGAAATGGTGAAATCAGTGTGAGTGGAAAACCAAGAAAAATGGTTATCGAAGAAGTTGGGATGTAAGTACTTTCTTCAATACTTCCTAATGAAGTTTTGTTCCAACAGTTTTGAACATTTTATCAACAATGAACAACAAATAAATGAATGCCCACTCCATAATGACATTATCACCAATAAAAGTATCGTAGAGAATCATAAAAAATAGCATTAAGACAATGTCAAAACAATAATTGTCACATCCCGGACCGACTCCGCCGTAGTACGATATTGTCCTTTTTGGGCCATGCCCTCACGATTTTGTTTATGGGAACTCACGAGAAACTTCCCAGTGGGTGTGAGATTGCTCTAGCCCAAACTCGCTTAACTTCGGAGTTCCGATGGAATCTGAAGCCAATGAGCTCCCAAAAGGCCTCGTGGTAATTGGAGGTGGGCATGTACATATAAGGCACATCACCCCCTCTCTGTTGGTCGATGTGGGATATCACAATGCACCCCACTTAAGGGGAACCCGGCGTCCTCGCCGGCACATCCGTACCGTACGGCAGAGTGGCTCTGATACCATTCTCTCACATCCCGGACCGACTCCGTCGTAGCACGATATTGTCCGCTTTGGGCCACGCCCTCACGGTTTTGTTTCTAAGAACTCACGAGCAACTTCCAAGTGGGTCACCCATCCTGAGATTGCTCTAGCCCAAACTCGCTTAACTTCGAAGTTCTGATGGAATCCGAAGCCAGTGAGCTCTCAAACAGCCTTGTGCTAAATGGAAGTGGGTATGTACATATAAGGCACATCACCCCCTCTCCTTTGGTCGAGGCCTTTTAGGAGCTTACTGGCTTCAGATTCCATCGGAACTCCGAAGTTAAGCGAGTTTGGGCCAGAGCAATCCCAGGATTTGTGACCCACTGGGAAATTGCTCGTGAGTTCCTAGAAACAAAGCCGTGAGGGCGTGGCCCAAAGCGGACAATATCGTGCTACGATGGAGTCGGTTCGGGATGCGACAAAATGGTATCAGAGCCACTCTGCCGTTCGGTACGGATGTGCCGGCGAGGACGCTAGGTTCCCCTTAAGTAGGGTGGATTGTGACATCCTGCATCGACCAACAGAGAAGGGGTGATGTGCCTTATATGTACATGTCCACCTCCAATTAGTAGATGTGACATTAATTGTGTTGATATCTGCTATTTTGAATGAATGCATGATTTTATCTACAAGAATCTGGTTCTAAGAGAAAAGTAAGGATTCAATTTCATTTTCACATTTCATTAAATATGTTGATTCTACTTATTGATATCCTGAATGATGAGTTGAAATGAATGGATTGAAATGAAGTCTGGTATTTTGTTGATTTGCCTAATGATGTTGAGTTGTATATGAAAGAGTGTCATCATGACACATAACTCTAATGGCAATATGCAATGATATAAAAGTTAGGTTACTTATCAAATATTTCACTCGTAAAGAATGGATTTATTGTGAGACATTCTCACATGTTTTTAAGAATGACTTAGTTAGAATCATACTGACATAAGTATCTCATTATGATTTAGAGATATGTAGAATGGATGTGAAAAATGTCATTGAACGAATGGTTAGTACAAAAGTTCTCATGGAATAACTTGAAAGCTTCTCGTTAATATAAAGGAACACGTGGTTTGTAATTTAAATTATTATGATATGTATAGTTTGATGGTAGTATAAACTTCTTTGTTTTAAGGAAAACACTACTAATCTGTATATATATCTCAAGGTCAGTGAGAGTAATCCTATAATTGTATTTCTCATTTTGAATATTTTATGATAAATTTTCTTGCTTAAATTGGTCTTGACTTATTGCAGGGAATTAATAAGTCTTCTCGAAGAACTATGAAAGAAATATATGAATGAGACATTTTATGTGATAAAATTTAAATATTCTGAAAGGATCACATGAATTGATAGGCTTGTCTCCTTAACATATATTGAATTTTGCAGAGATATCATATGATATAATGTTATCCAACTCAGTAAATGGACAAGTTTAGCCTTATGTAATGTCCATAAAGAATTGGAGCATCAAATTATGAAAAGAATTCATTATGTGTTGTAGGAATTGTGGCTTGCTTTGAGGCCACAGTTCATGAAGTCTTCTTGCGAATTTTATCTCAGGACTTGGTGCTTATGTTTATTACCAAGCTGCCAAGAAATTATGGTAATGTCGCAACTGTCACTTTCTCCAATAATGACAAATATTGTAAAGGTGCTAAACATAATGGAAAGAAAAATACCTTGTTATTGTAAAGGAGAATCATAAACAATGAGTGTCTATGATGACAAAACTTACGATTGCAACCCCATTAAGAAAAAGATTATGACCGAAGACATAAATGAAATATATTGAAATGATTGTGGTCATAATCATGACAGTACTAATGTTTGGGTGCGTTGCATGATGTTTAGTTCTTTAAGTTGACACTTTGAGCTCAATAATTGGTGATGATTCTGATATTTCCTCTTTTCCAATATATGTATACATGGATGAGATTGGATATATGATAACAGGAATAGTCACTGACAAATACACTATTGGACCTTTGTATTTACTTCTCACTAATTGACCATTTTGAGTGATTCATTAGTGTTGTAGTACATAGAAGGTATTATGTTGTATATAGATTTAAAGCCACCATGACTCGCATTAGTGATTTACTTAAAATCGGTATTTATGTTGACCATTTGATATTGAGGGTGCTTTCAAATATAATGTGCACCTTGTTACAATTAATATTGGCATAGTGTAATTGTGTAAATCCAAAGTAGAGATAAATTAGGACTCCTTTTGGATCTAGAAGATCTTTCCTATTGTACTTTGTATTCCTTGGAGAGCAAGTTATTCTCTCCCTCTTATTACTATAAATAAAGGCACTAGTTATGAGTAATATGTACCACAATTCCTCAAGCATCTCTCTCTTTCTCTCTTCCCTCTTGCTCCCATCTTCTCTCTCTAAATTTTGGTCACAACACGTTATCAACACGGTCTTTACACTGTGCTAAAGAGAATTATACCGGAGTTTTGGTTATCTTCAATCATGAGGAGTATTACTTTCAATAATTCTTATTTTGGTTTACTTTTTATTTTATTGAATTAATATATTGGCTATTGATTCAATTTTCTCCTTGTTATTTAATGGTGAACGAGATTCAACACATTGAAGATGGAAATCCGAAGTTGAAGACAATTCTGCTACAACTCGATCCACCATCTTCATCTGCAATCCAAGTACTTCTAAAACACGGCTTCAATTTCAATATTTTTTCAACCTTGATTGCATGAACCTTGACCATGATGCATGAACCCAATATTTATGCTTTTAAAAGAATTATAATCTTCTACTAAATATTGTGTTCGCATTTAATTTTATATATATCTGTTATATATTATTTTATGAATTGATGATTATGTGAAAGAAAGAAAAATTAGGTTTTTTTTTATTTTTGGAAAAAAAAAAAACCCTGCGTGAGCCACGACCTAAAGCCACACCGAGCCACGCTGAGCCTCGTCACGGCTCCAGCCTAGCCGACCAACTCCAAACCCCATATCCAAAAAGGTCGAAACGACGTCGTTTCTCAACTTCGTCTTCCTCGATCCTTCTGTCTCTCCATCGCGCCAGAAACGCTACTCCACTGTCTCACAATGAGATCGACGACCAGCAATCACCAAAAGGCGGTTACCTAGAGCCTTGTGCTTAGTCCCCAATACCACTGACACCGCTAGTAGCAGCGAGTCTCTTTTTTCTAGTGAAACCCGTACCCAGCTCCGGCTAGGCTTACACCAAACACCCGCAAGCCTCTTTGGCCTTGCCCACGCTCGGCCAACACCAAACCCGGCCTAAACCTAGGCATAGGCCTTCCCACTCATTTTTTTTCATTCTTTTCTACCCCATGTGGGCTTGGGCCTCCTGCCCAGTCTTACATACTGACCTGCAGCCTAGAAACTGCAATTTGGGCTTGCAGCTCCAAAGCCCTGCCTGCCATAATTCTTGGGCCGTGCCATTCACACCATGTGGGCTTTGTAAACCTACGATCATCTACATGTGTGCGTTATATATATGTTGTTGTTCTATATATTGTGTTTGCAGGTACCCATGAACTTGAAGTCCATGTTTTTAATTCTAACCTGAAGTTTCAAAAAAGTGTCATAGAAACATTTTTATGTTTCTCTAAAACTCACCACTCATGTAGAGACAGGAAGTCCTCCATGATTAATCCAATAAACCAAACCATGTCTTAGAACCCGAATGTTTTAACTTTGATGCTTATGGCGAATTTATTTCCCATAAGCACCAATCACAATCTTGTTCCCTCCATCCAGTGGATTGTCGAACCATAACAAGTTTAATTTCACTGATATGGAAGTTTCTGGCAGAAACTACTTCATGTGGGCACAAGTTGTGAAGCTCCACTTGACTACCGAGAAGCTGAGAAACATTGAAGCCAACAATGTCGTCGATAGGGCTAAATAAGCCTCCGCCATAATCTTCATTCGAAGACTTATGCCTGAAGCATGATAAATGGAAGTACCTCGATCAAGAGGATTCCATGGCTCTTTGACTCGCTCTACGGACCATTGCAATCATGAAAAGATGATCTTCCCGAAGCAAGACATATCTTGCCTAACACAAGACATGATTGCAACCCATTCGTGAATAGGTACAATTCTAAAGTTTATAGAATTCGATCGAATTTTGACTGGAGAAAATTTTTCTCGTCCTTTCATGATTGCAACATCAATACTCTGATGTGGCCCACATGACATGATCCATGTATGATATATTCAGTGTAATGAATATTGTTTTGGAAGCAATCTTATTGGTCAAATTATGAGAATTGGTTTCCTATTTTATTACCGTGATGGGTGGTGATTAATTATGAGCTTTATTAGGAAACGGGTCCTCTCTCTGCTATAATAGTGCACATACCCATCTAATGTATATACTGACAAAACACTTTTAGGGTTTTTCACGAGCAAACTAAGGTAAGAGAGAACACCAATTTCCTTCACCGGGGATTTAAGGTTTGGGATCTCATCGCGTCTAGCATCATGGATCAAGGTACGCTAGATTGTTTATTGTATTTCCGCATAATAATTATATGTGAAAATCATGAAGTTTGAAGATGTTGGCTTAATTCAATTTGTAACTTACATTGTGAGCAAATAGCTCTCAAGGGTCTCATGATCAGTTTGAAGATGAAAGAGAAATTTCAAAGACGATTGAGAAGAAGGCAGATTGGTTTTTGTACTTGATATCATCCTGGGAGGAACTGTACTGTCTAAATATACGTAAATTATGGGGAAGAGCTCTCCGAGGTCGGAGTTTGAATCTGTTTATGAGCATTCCCATTCAGATTCTAGAACAATTCCCATACATATGAGACATACGATTGTGGCTTCAAAAGTGAACATGGTGGGGGGTGAGAGATTGCGGCCGTACTCCGACAATGATGGTTTTTTATTATAGTGAATATAGTTCGCCCAACTTAGATTTTTTTTCTTTTGATCCCACTCACATCGAATGTCCATTCCTTCCCGGTGTTATCAACATTCCCAGATTGCTCAGTCCCAAGACCGATCCTATCGTGGTCACCCTTGAAGAGAAAATCGATGTTTTACAGAGAACAGAGGATGACGGAGATGAAAACATATTTCAGCCAACCGAGCAGAAACTTTTCGAAGTATTTGATCCGTTTATCCAATCATGGAAACATCCCCCTAATCCACCCTGTTACGAAGGAGGTGATACTCCTTACGTTGTCTTTAACTACTTTGCTTGGGGCCACAAACTCGTTATTTGCACCGAGTCTGATTCGTACTTTTTTGACGCTCACGAAGAAAAATGGAAGGATGCAAAGGACATGCTGAAGGACTTTGAGATCGAAGAATTCCGGTGGTGTTCTCCCTCTGGTGTTCTTGTAGAGTTTGGGGGATTTTGAATAGCATGGCTTTGGGGGGGAGCCAAGAGCTTGTTGCTTATCCGTTGGATTCAAATGGGATCCCAAAGTCGCATCAGTTGCTACCGGAGCTTAAGGAGATGTTCAATCGTTATTTACTTGTCGATAACTGGTTCTTGTTGGGTGAATGTGAAGGTGGTGGTCGCATATTCTTTGTGTATTCGGGAAGGGATTGTATGGATTCTACGTACATACGTGTAGCAGTTTTTCGAGTTGGAATATCAAATGGCGTTTCTGGCAAGCCTGTCCATCATGCAGATCTTGAGGCTGTGGAGGAATATTGGGGCAGTTTGTTTGGTGGTACAAAATTGAATCAGCTTTTGTCGTGCCACGATTCGGTAGCTGTGAAGAGCAGGAAAAGAAGCAGATTTGAGTGATCGACGCTCATATTAATTGCTCTTTGCGTGATCATATATCGAGTCATTGGTGAAACTAGGGCATATAAACATCGATCAGACAATGTGCGCATGCAGCTTCAGTTTTAGTTCTCTAAATAACAATATCCCTGCAGTATTATGCCTTTTCTTTTTATGTTCTTGATGTTTGATCTTGACCATCAAATCTGTGATGTGAGCTATGAAGAATAAGAAAGATTTCAGCAATGACTCGATATGCATAAGATTTGGGATTTTTATTTTTATTCCCTTTTGTTTATTCATATTTGTATGATCATAAGACTTTTTATCTCATTTTTACCTCCTACACATCATCTGTTAATTTATATCCTTTAATTTTTTTTCAATTCATTCAATCCGACGGCCGAAAATTGATAAGAGTGTGTGGAAAGTAAAAAGAGGCGTGTAGATTCAGGCAAGCATCTGCTTTTTGTCCAAACAAAAGGGTAAGCATCTCTTTTATGAGCAAAGCAAGTAATATTTGGTGGTTCTTTTAATGGAAGTTTAAGGCTTATAAGAATTAGGGTCAGTTTGGAGTTGCTGTGCTTTAAAAAAAAATTGCTTATAAAAGCAGCTTTTAAAAGCAACCTCCATGCTGCTTTTAAAAGTTGATGTTTTAATGCCATAACTTTTAAAATAAGCAGTATATTTCATTTTTACCAAACACTTTTTATCTGCTTAACTTTAACGTGAAGCAGTTTTTAGCGAAAAAAAACAATACCAAACAGGGCCTTAGAGTTGTAGGATAATGATAACTAATCACCAGTAATAGGTCAGTCTAACATACCTTTCGAATATTTAAAATTTTAGCAGATCATAAACTAGATAGTGTTATTTTTGCACTTGGGAGAGAACGTTTGATAATCATGTCATTTTCAGTTTTAGTTTTTATTTTTTGAAAACTAAAAATTCGTTTGGTAACTATGTAAAAGCCACTTTCTCGAGTTATCAAAATTTGTCTTACATTTTTTCAATATTTGATTTTTTTGAAAAATAAAAACAGTTACCAAACGAGTCTTTATATTTACTTCTCTCACAATGAAAGATCATCTTCCTGTACCTTCAATATACCTTGAATTTAGAGAGCTATTCATTCCAACACAATCCTGAATACCAAAGTAGGCCTTTGGGTTTTACCTAAAAAAGGTTTAGCGAGGCCACACTATTTTCTTGTAATCATCTTTATTACTTTCGAAAAATGAAAAAAATATATAAGAAATTTTACAAACTGAAAAAATGCCGAATGGATGCTAGTTGTCTAAAATTGAGACTCTAAATATTAATGAATATTGAGGTGTTTTCCTTGTCCAACCTAACTTTTGAAGTGTTTCTATACGTAGGTAGAGAAATTACACTAAAATACTGTTATTGGGGTTCATTTGCACCAGCATGCGGTGCTCTTTGTAGGCATAAAATTTACCAGGAATGTAACATGTCAGTCTAAAGTTTAATGTTTCTGTTCAGTTTCCCTCGTCCAATACCGCTTGTATACAGAAAAATAATGTCAAGCTGTTCAATTAAGCGAAAACCAAAACAACAGACCAGAAGAAACACATTCAATTACCACGCATTCTTCGACATCAAACATTAGTGATCAATAAACCTTGAAAACTCCAGGAAACGAAACGGCAGTCTTTGTTTAACTAACACTTGTAAACCCTAAAGTATCCCCCCACCAAGCTCTATACATTTGGAAAAATCTATAGCCCATAAGTTATACCCACAACCAGTAGCCTCTACATACACCGCCAAGTGCCATCCATGGCTAAAATGTTTTAGTAGCGCCTATAGTTCAACATTCGGAATTTTAGCTAGGTCAAAGAAAGCACACATTAGAAAGTTTTTGGGGAGTCTCGGACATATTTAACATATCTCACCCCGCTAAAAGTGAGAAAGGTCAGGATCGTGGTTTCTGATGGTAAACTAGGTCAAGGTGAGAGCTGCCAGAGAGCCTAGTCTAGAATGCATGTTTATCATGGCAAGCGAAAACTTGGCTCGCTCTGAACATGCCCAGACGAACAAACTATAGCTAGTGTGGTTCATCACAATCTACTGCGCCTACAAACTCCAAAACTGTATACCTCGTGGCTCACTGCAAATTACTAGGCCTGCCAGTTGCAGGTATTGGGGCTGCTTGAGCAAAAGAGTGGTGGACCATCATATTGTTCTTTATGGCATTGGCAGATGACGCAGTGCCTTTTACAGTTTGCTCCAAAAGGTGAACGAGTGACATAAATATTTCCATCCTCGTTACGTCCCTATTTGCCTGCAGATAACACTTGGAAGTAAATGACCAATATAAAGAAGGTAATACTGGATGTGCCTTTGGAACAAGCGAAATATTGGTAATAAAATTCAGTAAAGAGAATAGCACCAAAAATTTGCTAAGGGATAGAAAAACGAAAAGTGATATAGAATATAAATGACAAGAACAAAGCCTATGTATAAACTTTGAAAGAGATCAAACCTCACGTTAAAAATCCCGTAAAAAAATATTTTTTTTAAAAAACACAAAAAATCCATGTATCAATGAAAAGTCACCAAAATGTCTATATTATTGTATTAATTTTTATTTATAAGACATCAATTTTCAGACATTGCTAGTTGCTATCACAAAATCAAAGAAAACATTGGTAGTAATATCATGACTGGAATTCCTTACAGGCTATAACAAGCATAGTCTCTACTATGAGAAACCAGACGATGGAGACACTTAAAATTGCCATGGCATCTTTTTTGCTATTACTATGATATACCCAGATTTGCTCACATGTATGTTTATCTAACGTTCACTTTTAACCTAAATTAAATAAATTCAAGACTACAGAAAATTATATGAATCATGAATTTGATCCAAGATCTCGAACATATGAAAGAGCAAAAGAACCAACAGGCTATATGTCCTGAACTTCTAGTTTTCTATTTGAAAGTATTTAGGGTGAAGTGAAGCAAAGCTGATGTTAAGAAATCCCTTTAGATTTCATTTATTAGGAATCCCGTATGATCAATACAGCTATACAGCAGCCCTAGGAAATTTTGTGACAACGGGGTGAATGGTTAAAAAGGAGCATAGGGTTTGTAGATTGAATGGGAATTAAGGACTTTATGGTTGCAGATGATCATAAATAAAAAAGGCTCTTGTTTTCAATATTACCTCTACTGCAAAGCGCGCCCATATCTTATCATTCCGAGCTTCCATCACCCCTTTTAAGATGGTCAAACCCATACCTCTGATTAAATCAGCAATTTCTAAAAAGAAACCCTGTTCTTCACAAAGCATCTGCAAAAAGAGAGAATAAAATGGAAAGATAAAATATTGATACATGTACCTCACTGATAGCCAAAGCTCCAATTTCAGAGATTTTATAAAATGCCAGTCACTACCTCCACGAGCATCTGACGAGGTCGATTGAGATCCTCAACGATGATAGGACAAACCATTGATTGTGACCCAACCTCAAAAGCCCATGTCACCCCTCCATCGAAGTTGTCTTTTAGAACCAGTCCATCTTCTTTGCCAATAATCTGTATAGGCAGGAAAGGAAATACATCACCTCAAAAGGATACCTTATTTGTTATATCCTTGTTTTTAAATATCTCATATCCTCAATCCCCACTCCCCTAACTCTGGATTTCTCTCACCAATGATAGCAGATTTTCTGTTTAAAAGGAAACAAGGAGAAAAAGTAGATAGTGTTTGTACCTTAGACTCGCCCGTTTGTTTTAGCTTGTCCGCATGCTTTGTGACACTTTGCAAGAAAAGCATATGCTTGATGGTGCGTTCAAGCAGTGCATCTATGCTACACTGTAAAACAATATAATGTTATCAACATAATGGCATCAGTATCTGAATATTGAAAATTTTAAACAATGTTTGGGAAGAAAGGAAGAAAAGTATTACTTTTGCCCCATTTGGCACAATATCACGCAACTCCTTCACACGATCTTGGATCATCTGACGATCTTTTGGCCTTGGTCTAGGGTTTTCTCCAGGTTTAAGCCTTTTGCGATTTGATTTTCCTACTATATCAGGCCTCTTAGAATATGCTGTTGAAACACTGCTCTCATGATTTGCACTATTACCCTGTTCAACCCAAGAACTAATTTGAGATCCATATATGAAGTTAGTCTGTGAACAGTTTCCAGCATCCTCCCTGCTACACCCAGACTGAAAAGAACTAGTTTCTTCCATCCCTGCTTTTACTAGAGATTTAGGAAGGCCAAATTTCTCCCCATGCACATGATTAGACAATATAATCCGTCCAAAAGTGGGAGAACTATTAGGGACGGAAGAACTACTGATTTTTGTCAATGTTGTTCTACAAGACACATTATCATCAGAGTTCTGCTTGACAGCAGACTGAGCCCGAGAGACCACAGCATCTAAAAGATGGTCAGTGCCTACCCCAGAGAAGATGCTACCATTTGATATTTCTTGACCTGTTGCATAATAATCAGAACCCAACTCCTGCACATTTGTAAATGTCGAAGTATTCTCACCCAAGTCTTTTGTGTTTGAGCGTGCCTCATCAGCAAGCAAATTATTCCAACTGCCATTAAACAGCTTATCTTTAAAATCCATACCCAAAACATCAAACAAATCATCCCCTGATGAAATCTGATTACACACATCATTTGTAGCATTTGCAGATATTGGACTACAGATTTTATAATCAAAATCATCGAGAACAGTATCAGGGATGTGTGCATTCAAAGGGATACGTTTATCTGGATGAGTCAACGGAATGTTAAGGGCTTGAAACAATTCATCATCTATCCTCTGTGGGGCCAATTCACTCTGGGTAAGCTTCACATCGGCGGAAAACTGTCTCTGGTCAGAGCCTTTTGAAGGCATGTTATTAGAAGCTGATTGACCTGCTACACTGGATGAAGAAACACATTCCATTTGGAATGCATCAGCCTTTTGAATTTTAACCCCAGACAGACGTCCACCACAGAGGTTGAGGTCAGCTACCCTGCGGGGGTCTGAAATAGAGCAAGGAACAGAAATTGGCCTTGAATGACTACTCGATCCACCATGCACTTGACTTCCTCCAAGCAATGTGGTTGTTATCGAACCTTTGCTCTGATCAAATATTAAACTTCCATTTGTTCCCAATTGAGGCATGATACCATTTGATGCACTAAAGTTGTTATCAAGATGATGCCTAATGCTGCCACCAGACAAGATCATATGTTCTATAAACTTTAGGCTGTCCTGATCTGCACCTGATTGACCTAAACCAGACGGGTATTTGAGTCCCACCCCTGAATTGTAAGAGGGAGTCGGCTGGTTCAACCACGCATCAGAATTTGAGGTGATCACTTCAGCTCCCCGAACTCTATCCTTTAGTTGGCCGCCCAAAGAAAAATTCGGCTTCATCAATGGAGAAACCATTGGTTGTTGAGGATCATCATGAATTTTAGGCTGATTTTGGGTAAGATTGGGGGTTTGAAATGTTGAAGTGGTGGTTTGAGAATTATTCTGAATATCTTTAAGAAGAGAGTGAGATAGTTCGCCAGAAAGGCCTGAAGCCCGAGTAAAGTGGCTTTGATGGGTGTAGTTATCAGTCATCTGTGTAGATCCTGTTACCTTATAATTATCTGCTGGATCCATAGATGCCACTATTCCAGAAGTATAGGGTACCCCAGATTTCTCAACCAAATCTTTTGTCACATAGTTTTCTGCTAAAAGAGCACCAGGAACGCGTCCTAGTTGAAGGACTAAACTCTTCACATCATTGATGAATCCTATATTCTCCATCATCTGAAGTAGAATGGATACATTAGTCAGGTTGGAAGTAACTGACAACGGACAGAAATCAAACATTGATTTGGCTTAATCAACCGCTTGCATTAGAATGGTCAGCTTGAAGAAAACATAGGTACTAATAGTCATTCACGGGGTAAAAAAATAAAAATAAATAGACATGTATTCCTAGGGCTTGTTAATATCACAACAATTTTTGCTCGCAACAGAACAAAGGTGTAACCAGCGGCCATTCAGGTAAAATGGCTTGCCCAATCAATAGAGTAATTTATTTGGCCTGAAGCCCCTGACTAGCTTTTACGCTGAGTAATTTATTTATACTCAACAGGTTCAGTATAAAGTCCAGATTTCTTCGTATTGCCTTACAAATATTGCTAAATGCAGTTTTCTTGTGTTAAAATATTGCCGAAACCTGAGTGCACAGGGGAAATTTTACCAGGATGGCCAGGCCAACCAAAGATTTGTGTCATGGTTGGAAAGACTTGGTCGCTTATTGAGAAAGAAAATGTTAGTGTCGGGCACGGGTGAATATGATGCAAACTACTGGAACCAAATATTTTTGGGGTAACTTGAGGGAGCCATATATAGATACATATCTCACAGGGTCACTTAGAAAATACATTCTGCCATCTAAATTCATTAAACTACAAAGAAAACTTAGTGCACATCAATTTGTAAGTGTATCCTATAAAACAGAAGAGCTAAATAAAGGACTTACAGCCGAGAAAGAACCAAGTTGAACAACACCATGAGGAAGAACAGGAATAACTGCAACTGTCTGCAGAGCAAATAAAATACAAGTACTGTCATGAAACAGAAAAATATAGAATATGCAAAAAAGTGGATTATATAGGAACTAGCATGCCTGCATGCCAGCAGAAATTTGGTGGTGCATCTCATTCAGGACCTGCAGCAGCCACAAAATCAAGTCATATAAGTACAAATGCCAAACCCCAAAACTTGAATATAAGTTTTATTATTTGATGAAACGATGGTTATGAAATTTGTCACGCACAATTATCAAACCATGGTTTAAATTTTAGCCTCTGACAAATGACCAGAGTTGTGTAAGTTAATTAGATGCCTCTACATCATTTAATTTCCATTTAAAATTTTAGTTTCACCCATCCAAGTATAATCACCAGCTACACTGTCAAAAGAGAAGAACCAACTTTTATTTGTTTAGTTAAGAAGCTTAGAGCCAATGAAGAACAGGTCTTCAGTAAGTAGATACGCATGCTTATTAACTAGGTCCTGACGTCCAAAAAATTTCATTAAACTTTTCAAGCAAAAACTGTACTAACAGGGACAAGTAGAAATACTGTTATACCTCCGGTGGATGGGCATCTTTTGTGTAATTGCCTGATAGAATCCATTGATGGTTCCCCGTAAATGCAGCTCGTCCAACTATTCTGAAATGGCCAAAAGAACAGTTTTTCAAATGGATGTTTACAGCTAAGAAGAAAAGGCACTTAAAAAATGAGACCCGCGTAAAACAACAAGCAAAGAAAACAGAAAAGTCATACCCTTCGCCCACTATATTAAACGGTTTATCAATCATCATTGTGTTAATAAGTGAGGACACTCTTTCCTCTTGTTGAATGGCAGTAGAAGAGGAGCACACTTCAGAAGAAACCCAGCATCCTTCCCACTCTCCAAATGGTAATTCAGCTCTTTCGGTTCCAGCAGTGCGTTTAGGTAGAGAAGATATTGATGGTTCGTAATGACATTCTTCCCAAATTAATAGTCTGCCACGAAGTTGAATAGAAACATATAATTCAGCACATAAAAGATTTATAACATAAAAACAAAATTCAATTCGGTTGGTACTTGGGAGTAGTTTTAACATGCGTAATAACGTATCGAAGTTTCAAAACATATATATATCAAGTGCACTTTCTTAGAGCAACTCATCAGCAGATTTAAGTTAACCTCTGCACCCAAGTTCGAGTCCTCTTCCCGGTAGTTTAGATTAGTTTAAAGTAGACTATCGCTTGTATCAGAGTACAAACAAACAAGGAGTAAATACGTCCAATAAAGAGCAGGTTTGGCAAACTAAATGCAAACCCACTTTTTCACTTATTAGATTCTTAAAGACAAAACAGAACAAACCAAAACATAAACATAAACTTCCAAAAACAGAAATAAAGAGACTTTACTTCAGATTGCGCGAATCTAAATACAAAAGACACATTACACTATAACATCTCCATCGTATCTTTAGATTATATAAATTATATCCTCCCAAACCCTAGTCCTTCAAACCAAACGGAAACGGACAATATAATCCAATCCTGATAGCAGATCCACTCTGTTTGGCTACTGAGAAAATGCAGGAAAACAAAACAGTAACAATAAAATCTCAAATCTCGGAAACTAACCCCAAAACCTAAAAGTTAAAACTAACTAGTCACACTATTCCTCCACTTTCTCAGCAACCAAACAGAGGACTAGCCATATTTTTCAAAAAATTAAAGAACTGGAGCAAAAATTGATCAGCATTCTGTGTGTTTGCTCCAATTTACGGGAAACTTACTTAGGGTTTTGGCAGCCGATCTTCCAGAAGACAGCGTAAGCCCACTGATTGGCGCCGCACAGCCTCTTAAGCGCTTCCTTAAGCAAAAGCCCCATGGCTGCCGCCTCTCCGGAGCTCGAAAAATTCGGAAAATTCAAAGCACTAATCGAACAGAACAGAGTAGACAAAATTGACAGCCGATTCAAATGACAAGAAATCAGTGCCGGAGAGCGTACATTTCCCGGCGGCGCCTAACTTCCGCGGCACGATCCTCTTCCCGCCTGCTTCGTCCTCAGTCCGCCGCTCCTCTTCCTCTCCGGATCCAAGTTCCACGCATTGAGTCTCAATCTCCGGCCAGCCATCGATACAAGGAAGAGAGTGAAGAGAGAGAAAATCTCTAGAGAGAGAAAGAGGAGGAAGCTGAAGGCCTTCCGAGAGGGAGTAAAAACCTACACTATCCCACAAGCTTCGAGCCTGTAGAAAGCCTCCATTTTTGTTATCTTTTCAGTTTCTGTGAGCTGCTGAAAAATGGTGAAATTTGAAGAGTTGCAGAGAGAGAGAGAGAGAGAGAAAGAGGGAGGAGACGAAGAGAATGCGAGAGAACGATGACTGTCGAATACGGTGTCGTTTGGTGTGGGGAGGTGAGGTTGTGTTCAGTGCTTCAGCTGCTGCTTCACTGCTCTTGTTTCTTGTTGCTGCGAAATTCTGTGTACTGTGTCTGAGTGCGCTAAAGTGCGCCACAAATAAGAGGCCGAGAGAGCTTGGCGTTGAGTCACAGCCCCGTCACGGTAGCCCCGTCACTGCCTTTCGTATTTTTCTCTTTTTTTTTCGGTTTTTTGTTTTTGTTTTGTTTTGTCGTGTTTGAGTCAGATTGCGATGTAAATGTTGTTGGGTCTGAACAAATAAGGTAGTGCGTGTTGCTGTCGTGATTACGTCATGTTTGATATTGCCCTTGTTTTTTGGGTGAAATTACGGGGAGTGGCAGATAGGGGACGCTGGCTTTTGGATTTGAGTGGAACTACACGTGGAGGGCTGCGATTGTTCTGGTGTGTGTACAAGTGTACTTATATTATAAGTCAGAAAATAGCAGATTATTCATATTTTTGTAGTTTTCCTTTTTTTTTGGTTGCCTGAATATTCAGAAAATCATGATTAATGATTAAAGTGGAGGAAAGGGCCATGATGGAGGAGATTTGACTCTTCTCTACTTTTTTGCCTTCTTTTTCATAGTCTGATTTTAGTCCTTGGTGGCCCAAAAAAAGGGTTTATTTCCGGAAATGCTCTCTGAAACTCAAAGATAATCTCATTGTCGGGTCAAATTTTAATGGCACATACCATTGAATGGTACGTATTATTGAATGATTTAAAATTTATTTAGAATTCACAGCAAATAAATCTAGATCATTCAATAACAGTACTATTAAATAATACATATCATCCAAAAATTTTCCCTCATTGTCCTCTAAAACTTAATTCGTGTCATTTAAATTCCTTTGAAACTCAAAAGTAGTCTCAATTTGATTTTAGTCATGCTGAAATTAAAACAAAATTAAATTTCAAAACCCCATCAATGATATTTGTGTTATGGCTTGCCAACTAAGCTTCTTTGCGTCAAATCTCTCTTCCGTCATGTAACAAAGCAACTCATGTGATGGTGAGTTGCCGTTGTGTTTAGAGAGAAAGGTATTTTAAGTTGTAATCGTTTTGAGCCAGAGTGACTTTTTAATATTTTAATTGCGGACGTTAATATGTTTGTTCACAGTTTGATTATTAACAATATCAATAATATCAGTTTATCTTTGGAGAGAAAAAAAATTACCTATTTCTTTTTATTCTTGTTCTTGAACATTAACTAAGCCTCTATCAATGTGACTAAACCCACATATGAAATAGTATATATTGTTTCTGCTTAACTCGGTGTAACAGTGATGAAGTTATGATAAAAAAATAAAATGTAACGGGGATAAAACTTGGAGAGTTCCATACTTGATTGGATGAACACAATGATATCCATCTCATCATGTGAAACATTTGTGGCTCATCATGAATGGCGTTTATTTTACCAATATTAATCAGTTACATTGGCACGCACTATAATATTGTCATGGCTATTTTGTATGAAGTCTCACCATCTCAAATGGCATCAAAGATTGATATCTTATTATTATTATTATTATTATTATTATTCACTAAGAGATTACATTGTCATGATCTTCTAAAACACGTCCTAAACCCTAACGGCTGATATCGAATGTGATCAAATCTAACTGTAAAAAAATAGATCTAACTGCCCGAATTGTCATATAGAGGAATATGATGGTGGTAGTTGCACCTAATTTAGTGATTTTCATTATTTATCAGAATTTTTTTTAGGTTAAAATGTTCACAAAAATAAATTAGGATAATCTACATAAATTTTATTTTAAAATAGTTACTGAAAAGAAAAAATTAGGCTAAAATCATTTTTTAGTAATCTCGGGCTAAAATTTTAACCCAAAACTATTGGAGGAGAAAAACTGTTTCTGGGTTAAGTTCTAAATTTTATGGGCTAAAAATTTAGACTTTAACCCTCATTATTAGAGATGGTCTAAGAGAGAGCAATCATTAAAAAGACATGGGTCTTGAAATGACAATAAAAACTCTCAAAATGCGAAATGATTTTCATTGCATACACGTTAGAAATATGCGCCTGATCACAAAATGATGTTCATCAATAATAACTTTTTTTTAATAAAAGCTAATATAATTGTTGATCAAATTAAAGTTGAGCCTAAGTATGAATGTATTTGGAAGATTTAGAACCGTCTCTTTCTTTCAAATACTCGGAGTAGGCTACGGTACTCGCAAGTATTAGATGCTCACACCGATCTCACTGTTAAAAGGAGGGAGAAGGGAGGAGAGAGGGGGGGAAGGAGGGTGAGATCGGTGTAAGCATTCAATGCTTGCGAGCACTGTAGGCAGTCCCCAAATACTCAGTGTGGATGAGTTTTGCTCTCTTTTTCTCTCTCTCTTGGCAGGCCCTGCAAAAGTAAACACCACTCATGTATTGGACCTGTTTGCATGTCAGACCACAACACAGGCAGGAATCGATCTCTCCGTTTTGCCGGAACAATTTTTAATTCCTGTATTTGCGCAAAAGAGAAATGATATAAGCAAATATATTTTGGATTTTTTTTATTTCTACTTTCCTTTATTTTCAATATAATTACATCCTCAAATAAGAAAAAACATGAATTTTAACATATCAATTCTTTTTCTTTTCGATCAATGGGACGAGGCTTGATACCTTTTCCAACACTGAAATGAGAAAAAAGAAAATATTTTTTGTATTTTTAGTTGTTATGTAGTAAAGGATAAGTTACTTACTAATTAATGTTATCTCCAATACATAGGAAATCTCCATATACTGCTCAAATATAACTTTTGTGTCAAATTTACTTAAAGAAAAAAAAACAACTCAAACTCAACTATATTTTTGGATTTAATTAGTTTTAATTCTTGTTACTCTTTTTCTCTATAAAAAAGAAGCATTTGACATTTGGCTGAAACTTTTTGAATGTTGAGTTTGTCAAGTCTAAATTATATGGTTAAATCCGTTAATGTGTTTTTAACAACATAAAACTATTCATTTGGAGTCACTTGGGAAGCCTTTGCATGACCGTTTAGAAATTGAACTTTAAAAATTCAAGGCTTAGTCACATCTACACCCCTTGAGTCTCAACTCGAGTCTCATTCAATTCTATAAAACTGAAATTTTGCTACTTAATCCCTTGAAACTCAACTATTGTCTCACTTCGTCCCTTATTGTCGAAATTCGTCAAAAATGTTTACGCTGCACAAACGAGACTCACTATTGTTGAGATTTGTGCCACGTGTCCCAAAAAAATTTGTTGGAATCTTATTTTTCTTCTTTTGAAATGGAAATTTTGAAATAAACAATTTTGATATTTATCAAATTTTCAGCCACATGGAACTTATGTTGCGCACATTTTCAACAATCCACATCTCAACAATAATGAGTTATATTTGTGCCACGTAAACAGTTTTAACGGACTTGTTAACGAATAGAGAGCAAAATGAAACATTAGTTAAGTTTCAGAAAATTAAGTCACAAAATTTGAGTTTCAAAAAATTAAGTGAGACTTTCGTCGGGTTTCAAGTAGTATTACCATAAATAAGCCAAAATTCAAGTATTTAGTGCTTTAAACCTTTTCACAATAATTTCAAAATCAAAAACATCTTTCCCCACTATACATTGGTCGCATTAATAGGTGAACTTGTTGACCTCAAATAATCCGATAATGGCTTACATGAAACGAGTTCATCGCCACGTGGCGTCCCTTGTCCAATAATGCATTGTTATGTGCAAATTTTTATCCACATAACAATGTATTATTGAATCAAGACCCCATGTAATAGTGAACTCGTTCCATATAAAATGCTCTTCAAATAACCAAGCCATCCTATACCACTAGCCTAGCACCTAGTCTTCATCATCTACATATATATCAAACCATGTGCTTTGTTGAGCCCAAAAATTGCACACCCCATTCAAGGAAAGTGGATGCTTAAACGCTTACAGTATTTTTTGTTTTTTTTTTCTTTACTTTCTGTTTCTGTGAGAGGTTCAAAACACTTGTAGTGAGATTGAAGGCACAAAAGCTTCTTCACCATTTTTTTTTTCTGTTTCTTTTTTATATTAGCTAGGCTGGTTGTCCTAGCTATCATATTCAATTGTACGAGATTTATACGACACATATACACCGTCACGGTAACGTCTCGAGTTAATAAAATAAATATATGTGTAAATTTTTATTTAAATATTATTATTTCGTTAGCACGAGACGTCATGTGACAGTATATTTGTACCATAAAAATTGTTCTCTAGTCATGAGCATCTATGCTAGCTACCAACGATCAAGTGTGTAAATAATGAACCTAGCTATAGCCTAACATTTAGCACGCATATCTCATCCGCTGTATGACTTCCCTTATATTTATAGCTAATTACACACATACAGAAGGACATGTTACACTGATAGAATTATTAACATGAAAACTCTTTTCATAAGATAATCTTGTAATAAATTATTGAACTGATTAGAAAATCCACCAATGAGGTTTTGGGATCACTTTCGTATAAAAACTTTAGGGGGCGTTTGATAAC
The DNA here is from genome assembly GCA_018257905.1 of Gillenia trifoliata. Classification (NCBI taxonomy): domain Eukaryota; kingdom Viridiplantae; phylum Streptophyta; class Magnoliopsida; order Rosales; family Rosaceae; genus Gillenia; species Gillenia trifoliata. The sequence continues at coordinate 16,024,699 of CM031081.1, read as the reverse complement.
TATTTCGTTTTCAGTTTTTAGTTTTTGGTTTTCATTTTTTTGAAAACTAAAAACTAAAATTTTGTTTGATAACTACTTTCAGTTTTCATACCAAAAAGTGAAAACTCAAAGCCAAATTTTGAAAACTCAAAAAAGTAGTTTTCAAATTTTATTTTTTTGAAAACTGAAAGTTACTAAAAAAAATTTCAATTTTCAAAAAACTGAAACAAAATTAACGAAATGGTTACCAAATGACGATTTAATAATTCAAATGAATTTTTTGTTAGGCCTTTTGGGCCTTCACAAGGTGCTTATTTGGCAAGTGTAAAGTGCACTTCTAGATGAAAATCAGACCACACACAGTTCAAATTTGTTGTCAAAATTTTATATTTTAGGTAGTAATATGGCTGGAAAAAAAAATTCTCCATCTTTAAAAGTGATCCCAAACCTCATAAGAAGTGCATTTTATAATTATCTCTAAATTACATGATAAAGAAACGTCATTCCTATATAAAATTTAAGGGTGTTAAAATTACAATTATACGTTAGCCACTGATTAATATCCTGATTTTCTTCGGTGTCCTATAAAGTATATAATTCTATTCTTTTGTTGTTTCATGTGGAAGTTTTTATATTGTATTTGTAATATTGTATGATTCTGTTTGGCTGACATGCCAGTTACTGTCCCAAACCAGAATATACTATTCTACGTATATTATATACTATGTTAGTTTTATAGCATATTGAAATGTTATTATTTAACTTAGGTTTTTGTAAGAGTGCATTTTTGCTCCTTACTCTTAAGTGGTGGTGATGCTCACCACCCTATTTATTATTATTAAATGACTTTAAATCTCAAATTTTTTATAATAAATAAATTAAATCAAACTCATCCAACAATAATCAATGAATTAATGAATATCACTACCACTTAAAGATGGTCAGCAAAAATACCTCTTTTTGTACGGCTTATGGTCCTATTTTATACCCATTCCTTTAACTGCTCTTTCTTTGTTATTAAGCGATTGTTTGATATCAATGCCTCACAAGTCACAAGGCGGTTAGGTCTTCTGGTCAGCAGTTACATATGTTTGAGTAAAACATATAGGTTTTTTTTTTCTTTTAAAAAAGAGACCAGCTAGTGGCTAAGTCACGGCAATCCATTTTTGGGGGCTAGAAAGACTTACAGAGGCATTTCAGCCTCTCATGACCCAAATATATAGGTTTTGATGATGCTTTTTCAACCATTGATTTATGCTCTTTGCACCCTTAGGGTTCGTTTGGTGTCTAAAATTAGTTAAATTTGACAATCCACTAAATTCAATGAATGTTGAATAAAAATATGAATGTCAACTTGTATATTTTGTCCAAGTGAAGGCAGAAGATATAGTCATGAAGAAAACTTGTCCCTATCAATCCTATTATTTCTGTGCGGATTAGAAGGGATAAGTTTTCTTCATAATTTCTCCATCCTATATCTTCACTTGGACAAAATTTACAAGTTGGCACATTCAATATTCATTAAATTTAATGAGTTGTCCAAAACCAAGACAATCCTAAACATCAAACGAGACCTTATGGTTTAAGATAAGAATTTAGTCTTTATTTTTTTATATGTTAAAAAAAGCAATTTTTAAATTTACATATATCACAGTGATAGTTTCTCCTGTCAAACTATCAAATTAACCTACTATTTTTATGAGGAGTGAAGCAAACTAATGATTTACTCACCTATTAGAATTTAGAGCATATCTAACGCATGCAAACTAGTTTAGGTTAAAGTGTTATATACACCAAAAGGCAAAAAGCAATTTGTAATGAGACATATCTAGTCTAATCGTAGGCTAAAATAACTTATAACTCTTCAAGGGGCCGGTTTAGCCACCGGAGTGTATCCTTTTTTAAGGTATGTTTATTTAAGAGGAATTGATTTGTAAGAAATGTGTATCATTCTCATTTTTCTGTTTATTAACAACCAATAATTTGAAAATAATAGGTGTCATTTTTATTCATATATTTATCAAATTATTAATAACTAAAGAACGGATAAAATAAATACATTTTGGTATCTCATACATGCTCATACTTGAAAAATCAGTATGAAATTACTTATTTATCTCAAACCTTCGTTCCTTTAAAATCCGAGGATGATCATGGTAGAATAAAAAAGCTACATATATACAAAACAAAAAAAATGTAGCAGGTGAGATTTAAAGTGGTTGTTCTAATTGGACGGGCGACTGCTCTGTCACCTTTTGTAACATTATTTTTCTTCTTCATAACAAAAAAAGATTTGATGAGACATTAAAAGATGGAGCACTAGTGCCAGCCACATGAGAGTGTGTCCCTTTTTGTGTTTTGGTCTACTTTTTTAATTTCATCTCAGCCTAGGTATATATAGTAATTTTTGTGGGGAAATGGGTAAAAGATTCTTATGGAATGTGTGTCCTTGGATTAAAATATCAATTTTTTTACTCAGGTGAGATCTACTCACATATATGAGATGTAGCCGGCACATACGAGATCTACTCGCATTTAGGAGAGTATGATTTACTCAATCAGTCAATACAGAAATTTGAGGGGTTAATTTTATGTTTGCCCACTAAATTTGTACAGTTTTTCGACTTTGATTTTCCAACTATTTTTTGTACCAAGTTGGTCCTTAAACTATTAATAGTTTGTCTAACAAGGACATGAAGTAAGTTTCATGACAAAAGTTGGCAGAATCGCACATGATCACATTTTACAAGAATTTAAGTAACTCATTTACTTTAAGAGTAATTTCACCCGTTGGAGGATGACAAGGGCAATGTCATGTGATTGTCATTGTAAAACAGTACTTGTCTTTGTACAACTCTACTCTTTGAGTAAGGACAATAGCAATTACTATTCACAAATATATATTTTTTATTTTTTAAATGCATTTTAAAATGAAATACAACCCTAAAAATTGTTTAAATTATCTTTGTGAACACTATTCACACGAACGTCAAATAAAACATGAAATTGCAAAATTATTTGTTTATTAATTTTTTAATTAATTTTTCTATTTTGAAAACATTTTTACTATTTTTTTAATAAATTTTAAATTAGAATTAATTGAGGCCGTTGGATTCAAATTAATTTGAAATCCAATGACCCATAACACGCCACGTGTAATGTTACATCCCGTCCCTAATTTTATTGTATTTTATTCCCCGACGGTGTAAAATGACCAAAACGCCCTTAGTGGCATAATGTATCATTCGGGATTACGTCCCTTCTATCGAGGTATTTTCAGAAATCCTGGTATACTTTTGGTGTGTACATTAAATTACGAATCCGTTGACGCGAACGACACTCGAATCAGACTTGTTTTGGACAAGTTACGAGTAGGGGTAAAACTGTATTTTTGCTCAAGCTGTATTTGAAACAGTGGGCTTAGCCCATGGTTTCTGCAAGCCACGAGGCCTGCACCCACCTCCTGAGACAACCAATGCATGTCGAACTTGCAGTGAGCACTCACTGATTTTGTTGAACCAGGTTTGACTGGTTTGTTCTTTTAAGGCTGTGCACTCAGTGTGCATTATTCCACACTACCATCCTCACTTACCAGCCTGCTATCCTTCCCCGAGTTACACACACACAATCTGTGCATGTAAAGCCTACTGCAAAATCAATTCCAGAAACCATCTAAGTCCAAAAATTCCTCTAGACACCCAAATTCCCATCCTTACCACCTTCATCCTCGTGCATGCAGCAACCTTGACCAATCCTAGAACCAAAAACCAGCAGGCAACGAACCCAGAGAATTTACTCTGGACACCCACCCCGTTCTCTGTCTTCAACTCGAGGCTCTCTTCTCGAACTCAAACCGACTCCCAAGTACCACCATCATCGTGTTCATCGTCTCTGGACCACCCTCGAACCCAGGAATCAAGATTTGGGAGAAGAACCGAGCTTTGCCATTTTTCCCGGCGAGCTCTAGTTGGACGACCACACCCATTCCGGTCTCGATTCGACTCGAGACCTTCATCTACATGCTTCTGGGAGTCTTGAAACTCGAATTCAGGTCCTGCATGTCGAGTTTGGCCAAGAGCAGTGAGTTCGATCTTCGGCCGTGAAACTCAACTTCAAGCTCCGGCCACTTCAGGCCTTTGCCGACCTAAATCTAGGTATTTTCGAACTCCTGGTAACCCCAGCTTCAATTTCATGTCGAAATCTAGAATTTTGGTGAAGTTTTGAGCTCTGTGTTGTTTTTCCAGAAATTTTCCGGCGACGAAACCAGAAACCGGCGAAGTGGACGGCGGCCGACGGCTGATCTCGGCGACCGGAGTTCGTACGACCTGACGTCATCGACCCGGGTCTGAACCGGTTCGTGACGTCAGCCAACCACCGGTTCAACCCGGTCTAACCCGGTTCAAACCGGGAATATACCGAAGGTATATACCGTCAAACCCTAACGGCGTCAGGTATATTCTCTAACGGCGACGGAATATTCCGTAACGCCGTTAGGGAATATTCCGTCAGCCAAAACGAATATACCGTTAAAGTTAACGGCACGCCGTTAACTTTAACGGCGCGTGACTGTTAGGCGCGTGAGGCACGTGGCCGCGCGTGAGCGCGCGTGCGTGCGCGTGTGAGCGCGTGGGGGCGGGTCCGAGCGCGTGTGGGCGCGTGACGGCGCGTGGGCGCGCGTGACGGCACGTGCCGCCTTGTGGCGGCGCGTGGAGCCCCGCGGCGGTGCGTGGCGGCGCGTGAGCACATTTTCCGACCAATTCAAGTCCCGTTTCAAGCAAACAAAGGCGATTTCAAGTCTTTTTCATTACTTTAATTGAATTAGACTTGTTAAATGATTAGTTTAGTAAACTCTCATATAGGTGAGACCTATCCGGAGGAGCAACGAGCTCAGGCACGCTACGGGGGCTACGATCCGACTACGTATCAGTGAGTGGGCCTAGTACTTAACCTTTTATATTATTTATTAGTGTTTTAAATGTGTTTTGAACTATGTGTGTGTATAGCATGCCTACTTTTATATGTTATTTTGTGGTATCAATTATTTATAGTTACTTGGTATATGACTTGAGATCATGTTGATTTTGTGATAAATTTGGCATGCATACACACTATTTGAACTGTATTACTTATTTCACATTATGCACGGTGTTAGCACTGTCCGGGCCAGGACCAGCTTCACGTGTATGTTCACAAGCACCGAACGCTCACTTTGGATCCATTGTAGGTGCCAGCCTGTCTATGTCGCCTCGGCGACTAGACTCGTTGTGACGCACATTTTGTGCCAGCTTCACGTGCATGTAGTGCTAGAGCATAATATATTAAACACCCAGCCTGTCATGTAGCTACTTTCTATATGACTTGTGTGCATATTTCCATGTGATAAGTAATGTTGATTTTCACTGTGATAAATGCTTTATACCCGTATCCTTGTGGGCGTTGGCCCGTTACTTATGCTCATTACTTATTTTATTAGTAAATATTTTGGTAAATCTACGGGTTTTACAGTGAGGGGTTATACCTAAAGTTTTGGAAACGTTTTACTTAGAAAATCGATATTGGCCCACTCACCCTTGTTTTTCGCCCCTCCAGGACTTAGACTTTAGTTGACGACGATTCGGTGGTGGCAGCTGCTGGTAGCTTGATTTTCTTTCTGCAGTGTATGTTAATTTCCTTTTGTTGTGTGCTATATCCATCCTTCTGGATGTGAATAATTTCCTTTACTGCACCTAGCTCTGACACTATGTAATAATGGGTTCTACCCACATTACACTTCCGTATTTTCTTTAAACTCTGATTAAATCTTGCTTATTAATTCTAAATTCTTATTTAATCTCCTTATGACTTCGTCACTCCTACGGAGTGGTCGGTCAGCACGCCTCGAGATCCGGTGTCCACGTGGCTATACGGGTCGGGGTGTGTCATGTAATCCAAGGAGAATTTTAGAGTTGGACTGGACCAGGGGCCCCACAATAGCGTCGGCTTCATTCTCCCTTTTGCCAGTGAATTGCACGCGCTAGACAAAAAAAAAAGAAAAAGGAAATGTGGCTGATGTCATGCTGACATCAGCCACACCAACAGACAGAAGGGTAGGCTTATCTTGCTTGGGCATTTGGTTGGGCTTGACTTGGCCCACCACTTGCCCTCTTGAATTTGGATTGTTGGAGCTCGTTTTTGAGGTTGAAGGGCAAAATACTTGCCCATGCCTTTGCCTTTCAAGCACGGGTGAAATTGCTCTAAAGTGTCTTCAATATATTGACACGTGACCAATTATGCCCAAGACCAAACATTTATTTTGAAAAAAAGTTTAGTTGGTCCGGTTTGAAGCTGCTTTTAAATTATCTTTAAAATTGACCAAAAAGGAAAAATTAGTTTTCAACTTCGAAAAAAACAATTGTAACAAATTTCATTGAATAATAATATTTGTAAAAAAAAGGGACTAGCTAGTGGTCAAGCCGCGACAGTCCACCTTTTTGGGGGCTGATAAGACTCATAGAGGCATTTCAGCCTCCCCTAGCCACCATTGAGTGATTCACCAGCGCTAGGAATCGAAACCAAGACAAGCCGTGTGGAATAGGGGTTCTAGGTTGATAAAGTGTATTGCAAACTAATGTGACGTATTGCAAAATGTGACGTCGAAACGACCAATCAGATTGATATACATTTAAAAAACAATCATATTATTCAACCACTACGGAAGTGGTCCAGTTGCTAGGACGAATTCTAGCCCCATAAGTATCCCTCTCTCCCCCCTCCGTCCCTCCCTTGCAATAAAAGATATGACTAAATATTGGACACAAAATGATTGTTGCCTTGTTTTCACAAACTTGAGCGTCCTCAAGTTTTGCTGAATCCAGTAAACCAACCTAATATGTACATAACTATATTAACTTGACCATATATTTTTTTAGTTTTTATTACAAGCGATATTGTATATTAATTTACACTAAGAAAATAAAGGCCATACTTGAACTCGGAATCAATGCAATGAGTTGAAAATAAAGATCGTAATCATCAGAATAATCCACCACTTGCACACTCCTGTGGTTCTACCGACTACTCTAAAGTCAATTAACCTTGGCTTGATAAACTTTCGAACATTGTTTCAACCTTATGAGCTAAAATTGTGTTTTGAATAATTACCAAACGTGGAATATGATGCTAACTAATAGCATATGAAAAAGGCGTAGAGTAGTTGAGTTTCTAGATGTGCAGATTTTCTAATCAACCAAAAACTGGTATAAGAATGTAAGCCGATCAGCTTGACTAGTACAAACTTGGAAGACTAGTATCTAAAAGGATTCTCAAAGTGAGTGGTAGTGACCCACAAATAATGTAAAAATTTCAGCGGTGCAAATTTTGTAATATATTTAGGGAGAGAATTTAGATTGAGTCAGTCAGAATAAATTGGTATCAAACTCACTATCCATAAGAGTCTGAATCTAAAATTTCTCGATTGCAAATTACAAATGTAAAAAAGTATTACTAAATCGTAATATAAATGCAAGACGAATTAAACCCATATCAAGTTTATGCACAAAGTTTACCAGATGCATGAATTCGAAATTGGACAAGGAGGTTTTGTGGGTGGGGATGGAAGTGCTCCACAACAACCCCACATCCTTTATTTTTTTTGTCAAAAACCCCGCATCCTTTCTCGACGACATACAGGACCGAAAGCCATATCATGCCTATGTGATACGTGTGGGAAACAAGAGATAAATTAACCACAACGAGAACAAGACAACACAATCAAGCATGAGAATCTTGACTAGCATGCATTTCCATTTAGTATGTGATATCTCCTGAATCCAATTCGGATTTGCCATATATTGTAGGGTTTCATATATTTTTTTTCTTTCTGTTTTTGGAAATTTAAAATCTTACATTATAAGTTTAAACACGTTTTTCTGAAAAAATCTTCAGTGGTACGTACTATTGAATGGTACGGCCATTGAATGGTCTAGATTAATTTGCGGTGGGCCCCAAATGAATCTCAAACCATTCAACAGTACGTACCATTGAAGTTTGACCCTATTTTTCTACCGTTTTAATTTTTGTGGTGTCACATTATTGACAAACTCAACTGGGAAGGGTCGTCCTCTATCTATCTCCATCCCTCCCTTCATCGCAATGTCAAAGTCCCCTCCTCTCGACTCTTCTATCTCACATGTCCACTTTTTTGTTTCTCTCCCTCCAACTTCAGACCCAAGAAAATGAGGTGTAGAGAGGGGCGGATATTTCCCCTTGCATGGAGCGAGAACATAAATGCGGTGACAACCACGATGAGAGTCGTCTCTGCCACTACTATGAGTCAATTTGAAAGTGCTTTTAAAATAAGTAAAACTAAAGTGCTTTTTGATCACCAAAAGCACTTTTGATAATGTTTTGCAGAAAAAGTTAAAAGTGTTTTTGTGCTTCCTTTATGTGTTTACTCAAATATGAGTATGAGAATCATTTCACGCTTTAACTTTTCCTTGAGTTTACTTACACGTAAGAAATTGGAAAAGTAAGTTTCCCCTTGAAATCTATAATTAATTAAATACCTAAAAATCATGAATCAGATCACTAGAGGGACTAGTTGATCCAATTTCCTTTCCATACTTCCTCTATTTCTAAGTTCTCCGATTCCTTTATTTTCTCATTTCTATTAAGTAAACATGCCCTAAATGAGCGGTCTAGTGATATTCTTCTTCACTAGTAAGTGAGAGGACTTTGGTTCGAATCTCGTTGATGGTGACTTCGAGTTTGAATTAATTTATTCTCCCATATTTTAGTGTAAATATATCGTTGTATTTAAATAAATAAATAAATAAAACTGTTGGGTGTGTAGTAGGTACATAATCTCAAGTTTGTTTTGTTTGGACTTCTGGCCCATTTTATGGTTCGTTTCAGTTATATTTTAGAAAAATTATGTTTACACCCAAACCAAAAGTTGTCTTTAGACACCCAATCAGGATGGAAGATGAACTGGATCAATTATTCTAATTCAAGCATGTTCCTTGTTTGATGGAATAGTTTAGGTCTGTCAATAGGTACCCTCTCAAACTTTGTTGAGCATCACTTTAACTAAAACCACACGTATTGCTCTGATGGGCCAAGGCACTTAAATCTAATATTAGGCTTGTAGTCACCTCTCATACTTTGCGACATGAAAAGAGGTGTAATAATTAATAGAAAATGGTTGGTTACTCAAGAATGAGGAGGAATTCCTCATCAAAACACTTTATAGCTAATTCACACAACTTCGTGAACCGTTAATTTTTGTAAACTGCAAAAAAAAAAAAACAATAAAATATGAGATCTTTTAGTCATTAACTAAACGACATTAGTTTAGTCCATCTATATAACAACAGATGGACGAATTCGGTAAAAGCATTAAGAACTATCTATCTATTTTCTACAATTGATTAACTAAACGACACTGGTTTTAATTGATTTTTTTTGTAGAAATGATCTCTATAGAGTTATTTATAATGTTAACGGTTCTAATCATAAGCACGAAGTTTCGTGAGTCGGTCACAGAGTATTATGAGGATGAACTCCTCCTCACTTACACGTGAAGAGGAATACCACTAGACCGTAATACTAAGTGGCAACTCCTCCTCATCCTTTGAGTAGTCAAGTTAATTCCTAATTAATATCAACAACATTCACACATGCTGCAAATGTGCTTAGGAGAAAGTTATTGCAGTAGATAATGCGGTAAAAAAGTATGGAGCAAGAGAGAAAGTGGGTATAAATTTGAAATTGAATTACTATAATGTCCTTGATTTTAAAAACAAATATTAAAACCCTTTGACATTTAATGACTATTATAATCGTTTAACTCTCTATGATTGAAAATAGAGTTTTCTTATTATATTGTAGGAAATTGATAAACACACTCTTTTGTATTCCCACATGCCTATGTTTACGCGCTGCTCTACCCTGCGATGCATAGAAGAACTGAGAATTAATGGACAAACAAGGATTGAATCCCTCGACTATATCCGTTCAAATAGGATAACCCATTTATACAGAGTGGTAAAGAGACCCCTCTATGATCGATGATCAGAGAGATTAATAGAAAAATGAATAGATATTTTAATCCTTACCAACTTGGTCTTGTTGCCCCAGGCAACAAAGATGCATGAACCATTTCACGAAGTATATGTCCGGATAACCCAAAGTCTCAATAGTTAGCTTTTGGTCTTCGGGTCGACAAACAACGTCGATGAAAGCGTGTAGGTGCACTATTACGTGGTGGGGATTGTAACTTTCCATGAATTGCCCATTTCCCACTCAACGACGAAACTTTGCTTATTTCTTTTTTTGAGGATCGATGAATCAAATGATATTTTTTTTCCAATTTTTGTCTCTTCTTCAAATCAAACTTTTTCTTGCCATAATGGTTCAATTTCTATTAGTATCAATGATATAAGTCAGATCCTAGATATAGAAATATAAGAAGGTAGATCCCTTCTCCATCGAAAGAAATGGTATGATATTATCGCGGATACACCACATAAAATAAAGAATTAACCAAATTTGCCCGATGTAGAGGCAATCAAGAAGACCGCATAAGTAAATATATGCCTAACATTAAAGTGGGCTAATCCAACCAATCTTGCTTGCACAATGAAAATAGCCACCGGTTTATCTCTCCATCGAATCAAATTGGCCAAAGGTGTGCATTCAGCCCATGCTAAAGTTTCAATTAATTCCTGCCAATATCCATGTTAGGAAATTAAGAACATAAATCCCGTAGCCCAAAAAAGATGTCCAAATAAGAACATCTATGTTACAACCCGTCCCAAAATTTTATGTGAAATTACCAAAATACCCCTAGTGGTCAATGTTGACTTTTGTTGACTTTTCGAGATGACATGTGAAAATTTATTTCTTTACATTTTCAAAGAATACTCATCGATACGAACGCGTGGACGCAAGCATAACTCAATTTGGAGTTAAAACGAACGTTTTACAAAACTTTAGAGTGTAGGGGCATTTTAGTAATTTCCACCCCGTAAGTTGAAATTAGGGTTTTGGGTTGTGGGTTGGCTGCTGTGCAGCAACACAATTTCCCCAAGTCTACACGATTTCCCTCTCTCTCTCTCCCACTTCTCTCACTCTCGGCCAAAACAATCCAAAACCACCGAAACCCTAAAATTCTTGGACGAATCACAAAACCGTCAAACCATCGCTCAAGATCATTACCATTACGATCGTCTCGTCATTCTGGACGAGACTGTGATTTCAGAATATCCAAACTCGAACCCAATCGACCAAACTGACGTCGGAATGAAATCGGTAAACTGCCATTCAATTTTCTGTGCAATCCCGACACAGGTAAGCCTCGAAACCATTACCATTGGTTCTATTACATTGAGTAGGTTCAAATCGACATAAAGAAAGTGGAATTTGGTGCAGTTTTGAAGGAGAACGGAATTAGGGTTTCCCGAAGCTTTCCGGCCAATTTCAGGCCATCTACGGCCATTTTTCCGGCCCAAAATTGGTACAAAAATATTCTACTCATCAATACCTTCATTTTGATATATGGCACGTTGAATTTGGCCAAGGAATGAAGGAGTTATGAATTTTTGAAGTTTTGGGATTAAATTGGTAATTTTCCAGAAATTCCGGCGAACCAGGCGACGGAGGACGGCGGCGGCTCTGGCGACAGGCGAGAGGAAGAAGAAGAAGGGATATTCCGTCAATGGTAACGGAATATTCCTGACGGCGTCAGAATATTCTGTCAGAAAAGGTATATTTCGTTAAACTTAACTGACGCCGTTACTTCTAACGGTACTGACGTCAGCAGGTGCGTGGCTGACGTCAGCTGCGCGTGGGATGACGTCACTAGGTGTGTGCCAGCGCGTGCCGGCGCGTGCTAGCGTGTGGTTGGCGCGTGGCAGCGCGTCAGGCCGTTTCCCTGCGCGTGGGGCGCGTCCGATCGTTTCCCGGCGCACGGCGGGGCCGACGGCGGCGGACGGCGGCGGCAAGGTTTTCAGGCCTTGGAAATCGTTTTTCGAGCCCATTTTCGCTAAAATAGTATTATTTTTGGGTTATTTTTCTATAAGGGCTATATTATTTATGTTAGGGAGATTTTAATATTTTTCCCCTAATATTATATAGGTAATCTTTCGACCCAACACTTCGAGGAAGGCAACGCCGAGGGGGATTTCACTCCCGATCACCTGTGAGTGGACTTTTGTTTTGAATAAATGATTTATATGCTTGAAATAGTTATGGTTTGCTATATTCTTGATTTCCAATGACGTTTGTGATATGAATATATATATTTCTATATTTATATATGTGTTTTATGAAATGGTTTTGAATGGTGATTTCGATTACGTACAAAAGTATGAATATTTTATTCTGAAATGGTTTGAGATATGAGTATATCTATGGTTATATTTTATGAAATGATTTTAAGGGTTGATGATATTTATATGGTTATATTGGTATTTAATTATTGGCTTCTACGTATGAATATGTTCGATTACACAAGGATTAAATATTTGGGAAATTATGAAATATATGATATTCTTCACTTTTACACATGATGTATATATGTATGTTTTCAAACACACTTGGTATGCTTTCACTACATTGTAGTACCGTCTCACGGCCGTAGGACAAGTCTCACATGTTTGGGTCACACGCACTGTACTCCAGGGGTATTGTTCGGTAAATACCTTAGTGCAAGCTTGTCTTACGTTTATGTTTAATTTTGGAGAAAATGCCCCACAACATAAGGACTCGGGTGTGACGCGCTATTGCGCAAGTGCTTACATGTGTGTGGTACTAGGAGTACAATTTGATTAATAACGTAAAGTGCTTGTACGAAGATTGAGAGGCTGTTCCTCAACACGTACATGGGTGATTGCACATATACCCTGTGTTGGTTTTCTTATCTATACTATTGATATATTTGGTGAAATGACTTATGGAAATATGAATTATTATTTACGGTTTTCACTTGGAGTTTTACTTTCAGTTATATATATTATAGTATGTTATGTCACATACTACGATAGTATGATTTTACAAATATACTGGATTTCAAAACAGGGGGTTTCTATGTTGAAAAGAGAAAGGTATTTTGAAAACTTTTAGTTTTCGTCCACTCACACCTTTTGTTTTTGCGCTCCCTTCAGGACCTAGTGATAGAGCATCTGGTGAAGTCGAGGCATACGAGTGGCATCTCTGATTTTCTTCCCGACCATGTAGGGATTCATTTTTATTCAGTTTCTTTAATAATATCCATCCATGTTATGGATAGAAATTCTAGGAACTTGATTTATTATTTTGTTTCCGCTGATTCAAATTAGTACGCTCTGAACCTGGTGCATATTGGCATTAATTTTCGCAAACTTTATGTCAATGTAATTTACTTAAACCAAGTGTTGTCATGCATTTAATGGCTTCGTCACTTACTAGTGTCGGCTAGCACGCCCAAACTCGGTATCCACGTGGGTATCGAGGGTGGGGTGTGTCAATCTATACCTAGAATGATAAACTATTCATACCAAAATGGTTACATCCATTGATAAGTTGTGAAGAGTTTAACCATAGATAATCTCTTAACCATCCCATCAAATCTGTTGTTTCTATTAGATTTATTCAATCAAGTGACCAAAAAAATAAATAAGGGTGTGTGAGAAGTTAAAAATGGTGAGTGAAAACCATCTCTTTATATAGTATAAATTGTGTTTGTTGAAGTCTTCACCCTTTAAAAAAAATGAGGATTATGAGGCAATTCCACACAAGCGTATAATTACTCCTAGTGTCCTTGCAACCAGAACCAAAAAAACAAGTGAGACCTTTGTGGAAATATGCCCTAAATCCATAAATGTGCCCTAACGTTAGATTTATTCAATCAAGTGACCAAAAAAATAAATAAGAGTGTGTGAGGAAGTTTAAAAAGGATGAGTGAAAACCATCTCTTTATATAGTATAAATTGTGTTTGTTGAAGTCTTCACCCTTTAAAAATAATGAGGATTATGAGGAACGAATTCCACACAAGCGTATAATTACTCTAGTGTCCTTGCAACCAAGACAAAAAAGACAAGTGAGACCTTTGTTTGAAATGTGCCTTAAATCCAATCATGAGATGATACTTTACAGACATTTCACATATTAAACTAATGTGGTTTAATATAAGGGCAAAAATTATTGATTAAAGTCGTCCTATTAAATGTTATACGCCTAAATAATAAGTCCAAGAAATATGTTGTTAAGAGATTGTCTAAACAAGTTAGACTCATGAGACATTTCTCTTTTGTAGACATATATCCTAAAAGATCTTGATCATAGGATTGGCAATTGGGCATTGACAATTCGGATAGATCAATACATACCAAGACAAGTATGTAGGTACTCAATAGAGACTGAGTCCACTGAACATGATCAACCAAGAGTTCTCATACTTGTATCTTATGAGAGCTCACTAGTTGGGATAATGCAAAGTAGTCATTTGACTTGAGACATCACAGTTGTCTTGTGGTTAGGTCCTTAATCTTTGACTGTGTTAAAGGCACTCTGATGTGAGAGCGTGTCCACGACATAATTGGGGTTAAGCTACCTAATCATGGATACAAATGAATGTACAACAAGGGATTTCTAACCTTCAAACCTTTGAGGTAGAATACTCTTTGATATGATTACGAGTTTATGGCCATAGCACATGAATACCATTTAGTAAATACGTTCCAAATCATATAGAGAAGGACCGTATTACATTGTAATCCCAATCTGAATAGGTTCTATACTCCTCATGTTTAGCTTGGATAGCCATGACATACTATTAAGTGTCACTCATGGCTTCTGGAAGCCTTGAACATTAAAGATCACTAATCTTCACTATAGGGAGAATTGAAAAGAAGTTTCAATTTACAATCGATTAGTAAGAGTTCAAATCGACCACAACCTCGCTAACTAGAACCTAAATGATCGTACACCTTATAAGGAAGTATTTGAAGAATACAATGGAGTTGAGTAAGAACAACTAAAAGGTTTAATAGTTTATGGCTTGGATAAATTAAATGTTAATTAATCAATATAAAAAGTTCGTTTTAGACCTCGGGTTAGTTTTGGGCCTAAAGGCCCATTGGGCTTTGAATAGTTCAAGCCCAATGACTTAAGTTGTATGACAACTTCACAAATAAAACTCAAGAAGTCCAAATGGGCAATTCATTTAGGAATGCCCGACCACGGTATTAGTGTGCACTTATTTACACTTTTGCCACTCAAGTGTGAATGACTATAAAGTGTAAATTAAGGTCACTATTCACATAAGTAAAAAAATTTGAGGAAAGAAGGGTTTTTTTCTCTCTTTGGCCGAAACTACATAGGAGGAAGAAAACTCAATTTCTTCCTCCCATGTCACTCAAATTCTTCATGATTCAAGAACTACGATGGTTTGATCTTCGAAAGAGTCGAAGTACGTAGGCAACCTTCTCATGTGATAGCAAGGTACAACCAAAATCCTCAAGCAAAAGTGTAGATCCAAGGAGTGATCTTGAATGCCCTCTCTTTGGTGTTTATCCTTTGCTTATGCAAAGAGGAATCTACAAAGGTATATGAAATCTCAACTCTCTTTATGATTTGAGTTGAGTATTGGCTCACAAATACTAGGCTTTGAAAGTCATGGACAAAGTTTTATTTTTAAGTACCTAGAAGCATGTTAGAGCCTTTAATTGTTAACGGCATGCCTATATGTGTTGCTCAAATGAACTAGTTTTACAAATGTTTTCCTTCAACCTTGTCATACCAGTGTGGTGTGGGCAAAAGTCTCATGCCTAAGTTAGACTTAACTGTAGGAAATGAATCTCAAGTTATGGGTTTCTTGGCTAAGGAACAATTATCTTTCACTGTGTATTGGCATGGCTTTATATAGAGTCATGTATGGACTTGAGGATGATTCATTAAGGCATGTGTATTGCTCCCTAAGTGGTTGGTTTAAACCTCACGTTATCTAGCCTATTTAGCGAACACTTGACTATGGGAGGCATGATAAAGGGTATTGATTGAGGATCTCGTTAAGCAATGACTCTTATCAACATCAGTGATCATGGCCTATGTGTGGGCCATGATTGTAAGGATCATTATCTCTTCAAGATCATGCTGGATCTTGTCTTATCAGGCCCTTCTGGGCTAATCTCGTTGCAAGCCTTTTTGGGCTAGTGGAGTCTTCCTTGAGCCTCTATTGGCCTGTTAAGCTCACCAACTCTGCTGAGTGTGGGTGGCCTAGTGCATTGTTTTACGTCAGTCCACCACGTGAGGAGTGGAGCGTATGCTGCCTGGGCACCTTTGCCAAGCGAGATTTACGAAGAGACATCCCCTCTTGTATTTTATGCTCAACCCACGCGAGGGTTAAGTGTAGAGTAATTCTGCCAACGTGTTTTGCTTTAGTACACATGACGTCCTTTATAGGACCAATAAAAACTGGTTACCACATATGTATTAATTAGATTCATTTACAAAGGTAGTAAAGGAAAATTTGTGCCTTTGGTGTTTTTTTTTAATTTCTTTGAAAACTAGAAAAAAAAGGAAAGAAAACTACTAGAAATGCATGGTATACCAATCCAGAAAAAAGAAAAGGAAATGGATAGAAATGAGACAAATCTTTAATCGTGACACTAAAATAGCACAATTGGACCATGCACATTCCATGCACACCATGCTCAAAAGCAAATTGACAAAAATACCCACATATATAATTTGTACATACTCTCAGCTTATGGCTTTCATTATTTCTGATTTCGATTTTAGGGTGCAGCTCCACTTCTCTGCCCTCCATGTCAATCCCCTGTTCTTCCCTAACATCGTTTATAGCTCCATCATCCCCCAACACCTCCCTCTCCCCGACATCGACCACCCCAACTCGCCGCGAGCACCTCCACGCGTCCCAATCCCCCAGCGTTGGAGCGCTCACACATGTTTGTCGTTAATCCTAAAACAGTTGACCCCACTTCTCTCCCCTTCTCCGTCACCCTTTGCGTTCACTCCATCGCACAATCTGCTCGCCGTTCGAAACTACCGGAGTAGCCGCGATCTCAAGTAATTTACTTTCCTGTGCGTGTTGGGTTGGAGGGTTTTCGGTAAAATCTGAAATGACTTGCAGACTTGATTTGGGTTTTGCGTGTTTGTGGTTTTTGAAATTATGGGTTCGTGGATTTTGTGGGTCTGAGTGATTTAGGTCCATTCATTGCTGCAATTGTGGCCAATGCTAATGTTGCTGGTATATACATTGTTGACCCGCCTTCTAAAAGCTCTTTCATTTTAGCTATGTTTGTACGATTTATGTGTTTTTCTGTGTTTTGCAAAAGATTGTTGTTCTCGAATCTCAACTTATAACTGAGTAACTGAAGAAATATAATACAGCGGGTCATTTACTGTCTTTTTTTGGTCTAGAGAAGACATTGGTATTGTTATCTCCATGCAGGACTTTTTGGCAGGGAAGCTTCGTTGCATTCCATGTGAATTGCCAACCCTGAACGACTGGGAGAATCATTTGACAACTACATTCTCCGAGGTTCATGCTAGCATCAAATAATCAAATTACCACCTCATGTTTTCGAATGCTATTGCCAAACTATGCGATATTTATTTTTCCTTTCAGGACAGGCTAAAGAGATACTTGGAGATGAGGGGTGCTGATGAAAGGCCTTGGAGGAGTTATGTGCCTTGCCCGCATTTTGGATAAGTCATTTTGACTTTTTACATAACGAGTTCATTTGAACTTATCTGTAAGTCACAAGCGTACGTTTGAAATATATTTCACTTCTTTTTTAACATTATCTTCTGTTAATTATGTACAGATCGAAAAAAATATTCATCACTTTATATTTACTGTTTTTCGTTTTTTAGCTGTGTGTCTCATATGTTGTCTTTGTCAGTCTTATGAAATTGCACTTTGTAGTGGAGCCTTTGGACATTGCCTGGTATTAGATTACTTCATCTCTGCATTCCATTGGACTGCTGTGTGTGTATATAT